>JAVLUZ010000156.1:726411-876973 GCA_036768485.1 Mermis nigrescens | reverse complement strand
TCAGCTGCAAGGAGCATAGGTATTCTTATGTATTGACCTTACCTAATGAAACTGGCGCACCATGATAGCATGCTATGAAACTGACCGGTCCCACCCAAGTATTCCAAACACTAATGAGTTGCTTTATTTATTCTGTATTCTTCTCTCCTTTAGAGCTGTAAAAATGTTTCAATTGCTTTTCAAGTAATTATATATTTTATACCTTTTTCTATATTTGCTGTTGATGTAAGACTGATTGAGGTTAGTAATATATAATATCTTACCTTATTATGCACAGTAGTTATATTCTTACATTTTTGCTCTCCCATTTTTTTAAATCTTACCTTAGTTTTTTATTGTGCTAAAGGTTAATTTTTACCTTTAGTTTGATTTTTTAATTTTTTAATTTGATTTTCAATTTCAAAAACGGAATATTTTGTCCATAAACAAGTTTATTTCTCCAGAATGGCAGTCCTTGCTATGAGTTGCAGAGCTATTCATTCAGCTGCAAGGAGCATAGGTATTCTTATGTATTGACCTTACCTAATGAAACTGGCGCACCATGATAGCATGCTATGAAACTGACCGGTCCCACCCAAGTATTCCAAACACTAATGAGTTGCTTTATTTATTCTGTATTCTTCTCTCCTTTAGAGCTGTAAAAATGTTTCAATTGCTTTTCAAGTAATTATATATTTTATACCTTTTTCTATATTTGCTGTTGATGTAAGACTGATTGAGGTTAGTAATATATAATATCTTACCTTGTTATGCACAGTAGTTATATTCTTACATTTTTGCTCTCCCATTTTTTTAAATCTTACCTTAGTTTTTTATTGTGCTAAAGGTTAATTTTTACCTTTAGTTTGATTTTTTAATTTTTTAATTTGATTTTCAATTTCAAAAACGGAATATTTTGTCCATAAACAAGTTTATTTCTCCAGAATGGCAGTCCTTGCTATGAGTTGCAGAGCTATTCATTCAGCTGCAAGGAGCATAGGTATTCTTATGTATTGACCTTACCTAATGAAACTGGTGCACCATGATAGCATGCTATGAAACTGACCGGTCCCACCCAAGTATTCCAAACACTAATGAGTTGCTTTATTTATTCTGTATTCTTCTCTCCTTTAGAGCTGTAAAAATGTTTCAATTGCTTTTCAAGTAATTATATATTTTATACCTTTTTCTATATTTGCTGTTGATGTAAGACTGATTGAGGTTAGTAATATATAATATCTTACCTTATTATGCACAGTAGTTATATTCTTACATTTTTGCTCTCCCATTTTTTTAAATCTTACCTTAGTTTTTATTGTGCTAAAGGTTAATTTTTACCTTTAGTTTGATTTTTTAATTTTTTAATTTGATTTTCAATTTCAAAAACGGAATATTTTGTCCATAAACAAGTTTATTTCTCCAGAATGGCAGTCCTTGCTATGAGTTGCAGAGCTATTCATTCAGCTGCAAGGAGCATAGGTATTCTTATGTATTGACCTTACCTAATGAAACTGGCGCACCATGATAGCATGCTATGAAACTGACCGGTCCCACCCAAGTATTCCAAACACTAATGAGTTGCTTTATTTATTCTGTATTCTTCTCTCCTTTAGAGCTGTAAAAATGTTTCAATTGCTTTTCAAGTAATTATATATTTTATACCTTTTTCTATATTTGCTGTTGATGTAAGACTGATTGAGGTTAGTAATATATAATATCTTACCTTGTTTTGCACAGTAGTTATATTCTTACATTTTTGCTCTCCCATTTTTTTAAATCTTACCTTAGTTTTTTATTGTGCTAAAGGTTAATTTTTACCTTTAGTTTGATTTTTTAATTTTTTAATTTGATTTTCAATTTCAAAAACGGAATATTTTGTCCATAAACAAGTTTATTTCTCCAGAATGGCAGTCCTTGCTATGAGTTGCAGAGCTATTCATTCAGCTGCAAGGAGCATAGGTATTCTTATGTATTGACCTTACCTAATGAAACTGGTGCACCATGATAGCATGCTATGAAACTGACCGGTCCCACCCAAGTATTCCAAACACTAATGAGTTGCTTTATTTATTCTGTATTCTTCTCTCCTTTAGAGCTGTAAAAATGTTTCAATTGCTTTTCAAGTAATTATATATTTTATACCTTTTTCTATATTTGCTGTTGATGTAAGACTGATTGAGGTTAGTAATATATAATATCTTACCTTGTTATGCACAGTAGTTATATTCTTACATTTTTGCTCTCCCATTTTTTTAAATCTTACCTTAGTTTTTTATTGTGCTAAAGGTTAATTTTTACCTTTAGTTTGATTTTTTAATTTTTTAATTTGATTTTCAATTTCAAAAACGGAATATTTTGTCCATAAACAAGTTTATTTCTCCAGAATGGCAGTCCTTGCTATGAGTTGCAGAGCTATTCATTCAGCTGCAAGGAGCATAGGTATTCTTATGTATTGACCTTACCTAATGAAACTGGCGCACCATGATAGCATGCTATGAAACTGACCGGTCCCACCCAAGTATTCCAAACACTAATGAGTTGCTTTATTTATTCTGTATTCTTCTCTCCTTTAGAGCTGTAAAAATGTTTCAATTGCTTTTCAAGTAATTATATATTTTATACCTTTTTCTATATTTGCTGTTGATGTAAGACTGATTGAGGTTAGTAATATATAATATCTTACCTTATTATGCACAGTAGTTATATTCTTACATTTTTGCTCTCCCATTTTTTTAAATCTTACCTTAGTTTTTTATTGTGCTAAAGGTTAATTTTTACCTTTAGTTTGATTTTTTAATTTTTTAATTTGATTTTCAATTTCAAAAACGGAATATTTTGTCCATAAACAAGTTTATTTCTCCAGAATGGCAGTCCTTGCTATGAGTTGCAGAGCTATTCATTCAGCTGCAAGGAGCATAGGTATTCTTATGTATTGACCTTACCTAATGAAACTGGCGCACCATGATAGCATGCTATGAAACTGACCGGTCCCACCCAAGTATTCCAAACACTAATGAGTTGCTTTATTTATTCTGTATTCTTCTCTCCTTTAGAGCTGTAAAAATGTTTCAATTGCTTTTCAAGTAATTATATATTTTATACCTTTTTCTATATTTGCTGTTGATGTAAGACTGATTGAGGTTAGTAATATATAATATCTTACCTTGTTTTGCACAGTAGTTATATTCTTACATTTTTGCTCTCCCATTTTTTTAAATCTTACCTTAGTTTTTTATTGTGCTAAAGGTTAATTTTTACCTTTAGTTTGATTTTTTAATTTTTTAATTTGATTTTCAATTTCAAAAACGGAATATTTTGTCCATAAACAAGTTTATTTCTCCAGAATGGCAGTCCTTGCTATGAGTTGCAGAGCTATTCATTCAGCTGCAAGGAGCATAGGTATTCTTATGTATTGACCTTACCTAATGAAACTGGCGCACCATGATAGCATGCTATGAAACTGACCGGTCCCACCCAAGTATTCCAAACACTAATGAGTTGCTTTATTTATTCTGTATTCTTCTCTCCTTTAGAGCTGTAAAAATGTTTCAATTGCTTTTCAAGTAATTATATATTTTATACCTTTTTCTATATTTGCTGTTGATGTAAGACTGATTGAGGTTAGTAATATATAATATCTTACCTTATTATGCACAGTAGTTATATTCTTACATTTTTGCTCTTCCATTTTTTTAAATCTTACCTTAGTTTTTTATTGTGCTAAAGGTTAATTTTTACCTTTAGTTTGATTTTTTAATTTTTTAATTTGATTTTCAATTTCAAAAACGGAATATTTTGTCCATAAACAAGTTTATTTCTCCAGAATGGCAGTCCTTGCTATGAGTTGCAGAGCTATTCATTCAGCTGCAAGGAGCATAGGTATTCTTATGTATTGACCTTACCTAATGAAACTGGCGCACCATGATAGCATGCTATGAAACTGACCGGTCCCACCCAAGTATTCCAAACACTAATGAGTTGCTTTATTTATTCTGTATTCTTCTCTCCTTTAGAGCTGTAAAAATGTTTCAATTGCTTTTCAAGTAATTATATATTTTATACCTTTTTCTATATTTGCTGTTGATGTAAGACTGATTGAGGTTAGTAATATATAATATCTTACCTTATTATGCACAGTAGTTATATTCTTACATTTTTGCTCTCCCATTTTTTTAAATCTTACCTTAGTTTTTTATTGTGCTAAAGGTTAATTTTTACCTTTAGTTTGATTTTTTAATTTTTTAATTTGATTTTCAATTTCAAAAACGGAATATTTTGTCCATAAACAAGTTTATTTCTCCAGAATGGCAGTCCTTGCTATGAGTTGCAGAGCTATTCATTCAGCTGCAAGGAGCATAGGTATTCTTATGTATTGACCTTACCTAATGAAACTGGCGCACCATGATAGCATGCTATGAAACTGACCGGTCCCACCCAAGTATTCCAAACACTAATGAGTTGCTTTATTTATTCTGTATTCTTCTCTCCTTTAGAGCTGTAAAAATGTTTCAATTGCTTTTCAAGTAATTATATATTTTATACCTTTTTCTATATTTGCTGTTGATGTAAGACTGATTGAGGTTAGTAATATATAATATCTTACCTTATTATGCACAGTAGTTATATTCTTACATTTTTGCTCTCCCATTTTTTTAAATCTTACCTTAGTTTTTATATGTGCTAAAGGTTAATTTTTACCTTTAGTTTGATTTTTTAATTTTTTAATTTGATTTTCAATTTCAAAAACGGAATATTTTGTCCATAAACAAGTTTATTTCTCCAGAATGGCAGTCCTTGCTATGAGTTGCAGAGCTATTCATTCAGCTGCAAGGAGCATAGGTATTCTTATGTATTGACCTTACCTAATGAAACTGGCGCACCATGATAGCATGCTATGAAACTGACCGGTCCCACCCAAGTATTCCAAACACTAATGAGTTGCTTTATTTATTCTGTATTCTTCTCTCCTTTAGAGCTGTAAAAATGTTTCAATTGCTTTTCAAGTAATTATATATTTTATACCTTTTTCTATATTTGCTGTTGATGTAAGACTGATTGAGGTTAGTAATATATAATATCTTACCTTGTTATGCACAGTAGTTATATTCTTACATTTTTGCTCTCCCATTTTTTTAAATCTTACCTTAGTTTTTTATTGTGCTAAAGGTTAATTTTTACCTTTAGTTTGATTTTTTAATTTTTTAATTTGATTTTCAATTTCAAAAACGGAATATTTTGTCCATAAACAAGTTTATTTCTCCAGAATGGCAGTCCTTGCTATGAGTTGCAGAGCTATTCATTCAGCTGCAAGGAGCATAGGTATTCTTATGTATTGACCTTACCTAATGAAACTGGCGCACCATGATAGCATGCTATGAAACTGACCGGTCCCACCCAAGTATTCCAAACACTAATGAGTTGCTTTATTTATTCTGTATTCTTCTCTCCTTTAGAGCTGTAAAAATGTTTCAATTGCTTTTCAAGTAATTATATATTTTATACCTTTTTCTATATTTGCTGTTGATGTAAGACTGATTGAGGTTAGTAATATATAATATCTTACCTTATTATGCACAGTAGTTATATTCTTACATTTTTGCTCTCCCATTTTTTTAAATCTTACCTTAGTTTTTTATTGTGCTAAAGGTTAATTTTTACCTTTAGTTTGATTTTTTAATTTTTTAATTTGATTTTCAATTTCAAAAACGGAATATTTTGTCCATAAACAAGTTTATTTCTCCAGAATGGCAGTCCTTGCTATGAGTTGCAGAGCTATTCATTCAGCTGCAAGGAGCATAGGTATTCTTATGTATTGACCTTACCTAATGAAACTGGCGCACCATGATAGCATGCTATGAAACTGACCGGTCCCACCCAAGTATTCCAAACACTAATGAGTTGCTTTATTTATTCTGTATTCTTCTCTCCTTTAGAGCTGTAAAAATGTTTCAATTGCTTTTCAAGTAATTATATATTTTATACCTTTTTCTATATTTGCTGTTGATGTAAGACTGATTGAGGTTAGTAATATATAATATCTTACCTTGTTATGCACAGTAGTTATATTCTTACATTTTTGCTCTCCCATTTTTTTAAATCTTACCTTAGTTTTTTATTGTGCTAAAGGTTAATTTTTACCTTTAGTTTGATTTTTTAATTTTTTAATTTGATTTTCAATTTCAAAAACGGAATATTTTGTCCATAAACAAGTTTATTTCTCCAGAATGGCAGTCCTTGCTATGAGTTGCAGAGCTATTCATTCAGCTGCAAGGAGCATAGGTATTCTTATGTATTGACCTTACCTAATGAAACTGGCGCACCATGATAGCATGCTATGAAACTGACCGGTCCCACCCAAGTATTCCAAACACTAATGAGTTGCTTTATTTATTCTGTATTCTTCTCTCCTTTAGAGCTGTAAAAATGTTTCAATTGCTTTTCAAGTAATTATATATTTTATACCTTTTTCTATATTTGCTGTTGATGTAAGACTGATTGAGGTTAGTAATATATAATATCTTACCTTGTTATGCACAGTAGTTATATTCTTACATTTTTGCTCTCCCATTTTTTTAAATCTTACCTTAGTTTTTTATTGTGCTAAAGGTTAATTTTTACCTTTAGTTTGATTCTTTAATTTTTTAATTTGATTTTTAATTTCAAAAACGGAATATTTTGTCCATAAACAAGTTTATTTCTCCAGAATGGCAGTCCTTGCTATGAGTTGCAGAGCTATTCATTCAGCTGCAAGGAGCATAGGTATTCTTATGTATTGACCTTACCTAATGAAACTGGCGCACCATGATAGCATGCTATGAAACTGACCGGTCCCACCCAAGTATTCCAAACACTAATGAGTTGCTTTATTTATTCTGTATTCTTCTCTCCTTTAGAGCTGTAAAAATGTTTCAATTGCTTTTCAAGTAATTATATATTTTATACCTTTTTCTATATTTGCTGTTGATGTAAGACTGATTGAGGTTAGTAATATATAATATCTTACCTTATTATGCACAGTAGTTATATTCTTACATTTTTGCTCTCCCATTTTTTTAAATCTTACCTTAGTTTTTTATTGTGCTAAAGGTTAATTTTTACCTTTAGTTTGATTTTTTAATTTTTTAATTTGATTTTCAATTTCAAAAACGGAATATTTTGTCCATAAACAAGTTTATTTCTCCAGAATGGCAGTCCTTGCTATGAGTTGCAGAGCTATTCATTCAGCTGCAAGGAGCATAGGTATTCTTATGTATTGACCTTACCTAATGAAACTGGCGCACCATGATAGCATGCTATGAAACTGACCGGTCCCACCCAAGTATTCCAAACACTAATGAGTTGCTTTATTTATTCTGTATTCTTCTCTCCTTTAGAGCTGTAAAAATGTTTCAATTGCTTTTCAAGTAATTATATATTTTATACCTTTTTCTATATTTGCTGTTGATGTAAGACTGATTGAGGTTAGTAATATATAATATCTTACCTTGTTTTGCACAGTAGTTATATTCTTACATTTTTGCTCTCCCATTTTTTTAAATCTTACCTTAGTTTTTTATTGTGCTAAAGGTTAATTTTTACCTTTAGTTTGATTTTTTAATTTTTTAATTTGATTTTTAATTTCAAAAACGGAATATTTTGTCCATAAACAAGTTTATTTCTCCAGAATGGCAGTCCTTGCTATGAGTTGCAGAGCTATTCATTCAGCTGCAAGGAGCATAGGTATTCTTATGTATTGACCTTACCTAATGAAACTGGCGCACCATGATAGCATGCTATGAAACTGACCGGTCCCACCCAAGTATTCCAAACACTAATGAGTTGCTTTATTTATTCTGTATTCTTCTCTCCTTTAGAGCTGTAAAAATGTTTCAATTGCTTTTCAAGTAATTATATATTTTATACCTTTTTCTATATTTGCTGTTGATGTAAGACTGATTGAGGTTAGTAATATATAATATCTTACCTTATTATGCACAGTAGTTATATTCTTACATTTTTGCTCTCCCATTTTTTTAAATCTTACCTTAGTTTTTTATTGTGCTAAAGGTTAATTTTTACCTTTAGTTTGATTTTTTAATTTTTTAATTTGATTTTCAATTTCAAAAACGGAATATTTTGTCCATAAACAAGTTTATTTCTCCAGAATGGCAGTCCTTGCTATGAGTTGCAGAGCTATTCATTCAGCTGCAAGGAGCATAGGTATTCTTATGTATTGACCTTACCTAATGAAACTGGCGCACCATGATAGCATGCTATGAAACTGACCGGTCCCACCCAAGTATTCCAAACACTAATGAGTTGCTTTATTTATTCTGTATTCTTCTCTCCTTTAGAGCTGTAAAAATGTTTCAATTGCTTTTCAAGTAATTATATATTTTATACCTTTTTCTATATTTGCTGTTGATGTAAGACTGATTGAGGTTAGTAATATATAATATCTTACCTTATTATGCACAGTAGTTATATTCTTACATTTTTGCTCTCCCATTTTTTTAAATCTTACCTTAGTTTTTATTGTGCTAAAGGTTAATTTTTACCTTTAGTTTGATTTTTTAATTTTTTAATTTGATTTTCAATTTCAAAAACGGAATATTTTGTCCATAAACAAGTTTATTTCTCCAGAATGGCAGTCCTTGCTATGAGTTGCAGAGCTATTCATTCAGCTGCAAGGAGCATAGGTATTCTTATGTATTGACCTTACCTAATGAAACTGGCGCACCATGATAGCATGCTATGAAACTGACCGGTCCCACCCAAGTATTCCAAACACTAATGAGTTGCTTTATTTATTCTGTATTCTTCTCTCCTTTAGAGCTGTAAAAATGTTTCAATTGCTTTTCAAGTAATTATATATTTTATACCTTTTTCTATATTTGCTGTTGATGTAAGACTGATTGAGGTTAGTAATATATAATATCTTACCTTATTATGCACAGTAGTTATATTCTTACATTTTTGCTCTCCCATTTTTTTAAATCTTACCTTAGTTTTTTATTGTGCTAAAGGTTAATTTTTACCTTTAGTTTGATTTTTTAATTTTTTAATTTGATTTTTAATTTCAAAAACGGAATATTTTGTCCATAAACAAGTTTATTTCTCCAGAATGGCAGTCCTTGCTATGAGTTGCAGAGCTATTCATTCAGCTGCAAGGAGCATAGGTATTCTTATGTATTGACCTTACCTAATGAAACTGGCGCACCATGATAGCATGCTATGAAACTGACCGGTCCCACCCAAGTATTCCAAACACTAATGAGTTGCTTTATTTATTCTGTATTCTTCTCTCCTTTAGAGCTGTAAAAATGTTTCAATTGCTTTTCAAGTAATTATATATTTTATACCTTTTTCTATATTTGCTGTTGATGTAAGACTGATTGAGGTTAGTAATATATAATATCTTACCTTATTATGCACAGTAGTTATATTCTTACATTTTTGCTCTCCCATTTTTTTAAATCTTACCTTAGTTTTTTATTGTGCTAAAGGTTAATTTTTACCTTTAGTTTGATTCTTTAATTTTTTAATTTGATTTTCAATTTCAAAAACGGAATATTTTGTCCATAAACAAGTTTATTTCTCCAGAATGGCAGTCCTTGCTATGAGTTGCAGAGCTATTCATTCAGCTGCAAGGAGCATAGGTATTCTTATGTATTGACCTTACCTAATGAAACTGGCGCACCATGATAGCATGCTATGAAACTGACCGGTCCCACCCAAGTATTCCAAACACTAATGAGTTGCTTTATTTATTCTGTATTCTTCTCTCCTTTAGAGCTGTAAAAATGTTTCAATTGCTTTTCAAGTAATTATATATTTTATACCTTTTTCTATATTTGCTGTTGATGTAAGACTGATTGAGGTTAGTAATATATAATATCTTACCTTATTATGCACAGTAGTTATATTCTTACATTTTTGCTCTCCCATTTTTTTAAATCTTACCTTAGTTTTTATTGTGCTAAAGGTTAATTTTTACCTTTAGTTTGATTTTTTAATTTTTTAATTTGATTTTCAATTTCAAAAACGGAATATTTTGTCCATAAACAAGTTTATTTCTCCAGAATGGCAGTCCTTGCTATGAGTTGCAGAGCTATTCATTCAGCTGCAAGGAGCATAGGTATTCTTATGTATTGACCTTACCTAATGAAACTGGCGCACCATGATAGCATGCTATGAAACTGACCGGTCCCACCCAAGTATTCCAAACACTAATGAGTTGCTTTATTTATTCTGTATTCTTCTCTCCTTTAGAGCTGTAAAAATGTTTCAATTGCTTTTCAAGTAATTATATATTTTATACCTTTTTCTATATTTGCTGTTGATGTAAGACTGATTGAGGTTAGTAATATATAATATCTTACCTTATTATGCACAGTAGTTATATTCTTACATTTTTGCTCTCCCATTTTTTTAAATCTTACCTTAGTTTTTATTGTGCTAAAGGTTAATTTTTACCTTTAGTTTGATTTTTTAATTTTTTAATTTGATTTTCAATTTCAAAAACGGAATATTTTGTCCATAAACAAGTTTATTTCTCCAGAATGGCAGTCCTTGCTATGAGTTGCAGAGCTATTCATTCAGCTGCAAGGAGCATAGGTATTCTTATGTATTGACCTTACCTAATGAAACTGGCGCACCATGATAGCATGCTATGAAACTGACCGGTCCCACCCAAGTATTCCAAACACTAATGAGTTGCTTTATTTATTCTGTATTCTTCTCTCCTTTAGAGCTGTAAAAATGTTTCAATTGCTTTTCAAGTAATTATATATTTTATACCTTTTTCTATATTTGCTGTTGATGTAAGACTGATTGAGGTTAGTAATATATAATATCTTACCTTATTATGCACAGTAGTTATATTCTTACATTTTTGCTCTCCCATTTTTTTAAATCTTACCTTAGTTTTTTATTGTGCTAAAGGTTAATTTTTACCTTTAGTTTGATTTTTTAATTTTTTAATTTGATTTTCAATTTCAAAAACGGAATATTTTGTCCATAAACAAGTTTATTTCTCCAGAATGGCAGTCCTTGCTATGAGTTGCAGAGCTATTCATTCAGCTGCAAGGAGCATAGGTATTCTTATGTATTGACCTTACCTAATGAAACTGGCGCACCATGATAGCATGCTATGAAACTGACCGGTCCCACCCAAGTATTCCAAACACTAATGAGTTGCTTTATTTATTCTGTATTCTTCTCTCCTTTAGAGCTGTAAAAATGTTTCAATTGCTTTTCAAGTAATTATATATTTTATACCTTTTTCTATATTTGCTGTTGATGTAAGACTGATTGAGGTTAGTAATATATAATATCTTACCTTATTATGCACAGTAGTTATATTCTTACATTTTTGCTCTCCCATTTTTTTAAATCTTACCTTAGTTTTTATATGTGCTAAAGGTTAATTTTTACCTTTAGTTTGATTTTTTAATTTTTTAATTTGATTTTCAATTTCAAAAACGGAATATTTTGTCCATAAACAAGTTTATTTCTCCAGAATGGCAGTCCTTGCTATGAGTTGCAGAGCTATTCATTCAGCTGCAAGGAGCATAGGTATTCTTATGTATTGACCTTACCTAATGAAACTGGCGCACCATGATAGCATGCTATGAAACTGACCGGTCCCACCCAAGTATTCCAAACACTAATGAGTTGCTTTATTTATTCTGTATTCTTCTCTCCTTTAGAGCTGTAAAAATGTTTCAATTGCTTTTCAAGTAATTATATATTTTATACCTTTTTCTATATTTGCTGTTGATGTAAGACTGATTGAGGTTAGTAATATATAATATCTTACCTTATTATGCACAGTAGTTATATTCTTACATTTTTGCTCTCCCATTTTTTTAAATCTTACCTTAGTTTTTTATTGTGCTAAAGGTTAATTTTTACCTTTAGTTTGATTTTTTAATTTTTTAATTTGATTTTCAATTTCAAAAACGGAATATTTTGTCCATAAACAAGTTTATTTCTCCAGAATGGCAGTCCTTGCTATGAGTTGCAGAGCTATTCATTCAGCTGCAAGGAGCATAGGTATTCTTATGTATTGACCTTACCTAATGAAACTGGCGCACCATGATAGCATGCTATGAAACTGACCGGTCCCACCCAAGTATTCCAAACACTAATGAGTTGCTTTATTTATTCTGTATTCTTCTCTCCTTTAGAGCTGTAAAAATGTTTCAATTGCTTTTCAAGTAATTATATATTTTATACCTTTTTCTATATTTGCTGTTGATGTAAGACTGATTGAGGTTAGTAATATATAATATCTTACCTTATTATGCACAGTAGTTATATTCTTACATTTTTGCTCTCCCATTTTTTTAAATCTTACCTTAGTTTTTTATTGTGCTAAAGGTTAATTTTTACCTTTAGTTTGATTTTTTAATTTTTTAATTTGATTTTCAATTTCAAAAACGGAATATTTTGTCCATAAACAAGTTTATTTCTCCAGAATGGCAGTCCTTGCTATGAGTTGCAGAGCTATTCATTCAGCTGCAAGGAGCATAGGTATTCTTATGTATTGACCTTACCTAATGAAACTGGCGCACCATGATAGCATGCTATGAAACTGACCGGTCCCACCCAAGTATTCCAAACACTAATGAGTTGCTTTATTTATTCTGTATTCTTCTCTCCTTTAGAGCTGTAAAAATGTTTCAATTGCTTTTCAAGTAATTATATATTTTATACCTTTTTCTATATTTGCTGTTGATGTAAGACTGATTGAGGTTAGTAATATATAATATCTTACCTTATTATGCACAGTAGTTATATTCTTACATTTTTGCTCTCCCATTTTTTTAAATCTTACCTTAGTTTTTTATGTGCTAAAGGTTAATTTTTACCTTTAGTTTGATTTTTTAATTTTTTAATTTGATTTTCAATTTCAAAAACGGAATATTTTGTCCATAAACAAGTTTATTTCTCCAGAATGGCAGTCCTTGCTATGAGTTGCAGAGCTATTCATTCAGCTGCAAGGAGCATAGGTATTCTTATGTATTGACCTTACCTAATGAAACTGGCGCACCATGATAGCATGCTATGAAACTGACCGGTCCCACCCAAGTATTCCAAACACTAATGAGTTGCTTTATTTATTCTGTATTCTTCTCTCCTTTAGAGCTGTAAAAATGTTTCAATTGCTTTTCAAGTAATTATATATTTTATACCTTTTTCTATATTTGCTGTTGATGTAAGACTGATTGAGGTTAGTAATATATAATATCTTACCTTATTATGCACAGTAGTTATATTCTTACATTTTTGCTCTCCCATTTTTTTAAATCTTACCTTAGTTTTTATATGTGCTAAAGGTTAATTTTTACCTTTAGTTTGATTTTTTAATTTTTTAATTTGATTTTCAATTTCAAAAACGGAATATTTTGTCCATAAACAAGTTTATTTCTCCAGAATGGCAGTCCTTGCTATGAGTTGCAGAGCTATTCATTCAGCTGCAAGGAGCATAGGTATTCTTATGTATTGACCTTACCTAATGAAACTGGCGCACCATGATAGCATGCTATGAAACTGACCGGTCCCACCCAAGTATTCCAAACACTAATGAGTTGCTTTATTTATTCTGTATTCTTCTCTCCTTTAGAGCTGTAAAAATGTTTCAATTGCTTTTCAAGTAATTATATATTTTATACCTTTTTCTATATTTGCTGTTGATGTAAGACTGATTGAGGTTAGTAATATATAATATCTTACCTTATTATGCACAGTAGTTATATTCTTACATTTTTGCTCTCCCATTTTTTTAAATCTTACCTTAGTTTTTTATTGTGCTAAAGGTTAATTTTTACCTTTAGTTTGATTTTTTAATTTTTTAATTTGATTTTCAATTTCAAAAACGGAATATTTTGTCCATAAACAAGTTTATTTCTCCAGAATGGCAGTCCTTGCTATGAGTTGCAGAGCTATTCATTCAGCTGCAAGGAGCATAGGTATTCTTATGTATTGACCTTACCTAATGAAACTGGCGCACCATGATAGCATGCTATGAAACTGACCGGTCCCACCCAAGTATTCCAAACACTAATGAGTTGCTTTATTTATTCTGTATTCTTCTCTCCTTTAGAGCTGTAAAAATGTTTCAATTGCTTTTCAAGTAATTATATATTTTATACCTTTTTCTATATTTGCTGTTGATGTAAGACTGATTGAGGTTAGTAATATATAATATCTTACCTTATTATGCACAGTAGTTATATTCTTACATTTTTGCTCTCCCATATTTTTAAATCTTACCTTAGTTTTTTATTGTGCTAAAGGTTAATTTTTACCTTTAGTTTGATTTTTTAATTTTTTAATTTGATTTTCAATTTCAAAAACGGAATATTTTGTCCATAAACAAGTTTATTTCTCCAGAATGGCAGTCCTTGCTATGAGTTGCAGAGCTATTCATTCAGCTGCAAGGAGCATAGGTATTCTTATGTATTGACCTTACCTAATGAAACTGGCGCACCATGATAGCATGCTATGAAACTGACCGGTCCCACCCAAGTATTCCAAACACTAATGAGTTGCTTTATTTATTCTGTATTCTTCTCTCCTTTAGAGCTGTAAAAATGTTTCAATTGCTTTTCAAGTAATTATATATTTTATACCTTTTTCTATATTTGCTGTTGATGTAAGACTGATTGAGGTTAGTAATATATAATATCTTACCTTATTATGCACAGTAGTTATATTCTTACATTTTTGCTCTCCCATTTTTTTAAATCTTACCTTAGTTTTTTATGTGCTAAAGGTTAATTTTTACCTTTAGTTTGATTTTTTAATTTTTTAATTTGATTTTCAATTTCAAAAACGGAATATTTTGTCCATAAACAAGTTTATTTCTCCAGAATGGCAGTCCTTGCTATGAGTTGCAGAGCTATTCATTCAGCTGCAAGGAGCATAGGTATTCTTATGTATTGACCTTACCTAATGAAACTGGTGCACCATGATAGCATGCTATGAAACTGACCGGTCCCACCCAAGTATTCCAAACACTAATGAGTTGCTTAAAATTTTTTGACTTTCTCCAAACTCCTGTTACATGCATGTACAATAGATACTATTTAATCAGCTTTATAATTTATGTAGGCGTGACGATGAACCATGCATGCTACACAATTAGCCATGTATGCTACACTCCTTGAAGTATCGAGTGTGCGGTACGAACATGCATTCGACGTTTGCGCTATTTACATAATGGCCGACTAGGGCCAGTACATAATCGTCAAAATTGACATTTCAGTCGGAACTGCGTTAATTTATGAAAAGAACGCGATTTCGCGTCATAGCCCCAATTTTGCACAGATTTGCGTCCGTCGTCAATTTGTTGCTAAAAATAGTAACTTTTGACACTTACTGTCGCAAAAACACGCGATGAAGTGTGAATTGCCACGCAAATTATCACCGCGATGACATTTGCTGGATTGCGCCGATTCATTCTGCATTGCGATTTTCGCAGGAAGTGTCGCATTGAAAAATCGCGTCGCAGAAAATCCTGCGATTCGATGCGAAAGTATGAATTGAATTCGCGTGCAAATCAGATCCTGCGAGCTGCGATTTTCGCAAGTTCGGCGCGATGCGTGGAGCTGTGGAATGAGGCTACCTAGCCCCCAGGTGCATGTCTGCTTCTACTTGCTTGTATAATGTGTACGGCAACTGCGACGTCATCAAGCGTACGGCGCTGAGTTTGCTCGAGGCCCTGATACGACTTTGACCAGTAGTTGCGTTTAGCTGACGATCTCATTTGAACGAACAGAGTAATGTGTTCGTCCTGATGTCAGTGGCGTCGAGGCCATGCAGAAAATTGGGATAAAGGTAACCGATTAGCGAGGTGGTGACCATTTTCGAACCTGATTAAACCGTTTTTCAGACAAGCTGCTCAAACTAGGGCGCTGCTGGCTCGTTCCAAGCTTTAAATAATGAATCCAAATTTCTGAAAAACGAATTGGTCGGATGATCGTGCGCCAAATGCGGTTCTATTTGAAGAACGATGCATAAGGTGCCTAAAATGAATCCGAGTGTTAATATGCAATATAACAGCATAGTCTTAATTCAGGCTTAAGATAACAGGATATAATTCCGAAACCAACAGAATACTTGTCGAAATCTGGCAACGCAGAATTCCCGGCCTAATTGCTCATTTTCCGAAAATGAAAAGTGCTTCAGAACATTTCTAAATTAATTTTTGAATTATATCTCCAATGCAATAAATTTTATTTAGAACAATTTAAATTTTTAGGTGTCGTGTTTCCTATTTTCCGTAACGAAAATTGCCTGTTTTTTTCAAATCAGTTGAAATGGCGAATGAAAGGCGAAAGCATATGTGTATCCAGCACTTTTAAGTTCTTACTAACGACACTTGTAACGGAATTTGCCGAATCAAATCGAGGCGAAAAGTTCAAAACATTTATCGAGTCGAACCATTAGAAATAGTAAAATATTGTAGAAATTCGCTGAAATTGACTGCTGCATGTGCATCAATGCGATCAAACCTCATTTTCATCACTTTGCAATTATTAAATGGTACAAATATTTTATAGCAATAAATAAATGATTTTTGTCACTTTAAAATCTTCCAACATGATACTTAATCATCGGAATAAAAAGCAACCTCATTGTGCGCTGATCTATTTTTTACATGCCAGAGAAAGGAAATTATAAAATTATTCAATCATACTTCATACAGCATCTGATTAATTATCGACTGAAAAAACCGAGAAATTCATACTCAATATTGACAGTAAACATTTTAATTTAAAAATGAGCGAAACCGTATTTCGAAAGGAAATGCTGGGGGACAGCTAACAAGCTAGCAGCCATAAAGTGTGATGAGATTTGCATAAGTTCACCTTCGAATGATATTAATTCTATTTCCGTATCGTGAGGTCTTTCTCGAGTAGACCATATTCCCCAATAAATCAGAGATTTTCCAATTTCGTTTTTAAAGGCCCTTTCTTTCTCTGAGGATCTGTTGCCCAATAATACCAAATGAACTCCGATTCCAGTTTCTAACAGCATTTCGATTTCTTCATTGGTGAAATTGTTCTCATAGGCGACTGTGTCCAATTAAACCAGTACATCGAATGCTGCAAACAGAATTTTGCAGGTGGATGCCTGCTATTTCGTATGGTTCAACCAATCTTTTTATCTTCGAATAGCTCTTCTTCAGGTAAAAATGTCCACTTGTTTTACGATCTATCGAAGCAGTTCTTGTAATGAGCCAATGAAGAGAGTCATTGAATTACGTTAGGATCATTTAATTTCACTATAAATTTAATTACACGTTCTAAAAAGATAATTTCCGTTTTCGTGTTTCTTGTCAAAATTTTTCCAGCTGCAGCAGAAATCCTAAATTTAAAAAAGCAGTATTCTGAAGAGGTTTGAGGCAGTTCTAAAGTGTACATGGCACAACCATTCAGCTTGAAGAGCTGGCTGGACACGACTATCAATGACTTATGTGTGTATATATATTGATCTTCCATCTCAATATACAAAACTATCCTTTTTTACACAGAGAGCCCAAGCACTTGAGCAGAACCAGGTGCCAGATTTGAGGGAAGCGGAGGGGTTTAGTCATATCTCGGTGGTGCACGGGGAGGGGTTATAGGGATTTGCTGGTATATTGCCCCAAGCCAGTATTAAATTTTTGGCGCTTTTTTTGCGATTTTTCCACATCAGAACCCAGAATTTGGTGCTACCCACACGCTGGGTACGACCGTCATCTTGTCGGCCCGAAATATTTGGAAATATATGTGCATTTAAGTATATAAAAATTGAGTGCGATTTACAGTGAATTTTTAGCCATCCTCTGTCATAATTCTTTGAACTTTCTCGGTACTTCTACGTCCGAATAGTCTCGCAACCACTTTCTTTCTCTTGAGTAGAAAAAAGTAATTCAAATTATTTTCGCTATTTTTTTAGTTGAAATTCAAAAAATTCTCCCGCTTTGCGAAAAAAAATTCCAGCAGGCGCATATTACACGTGGAAAGCAGCTAAAATAGATTACTCCACTTTGATTTGAATTTTTGTGCGCCCAAATCCAGTTAAAGATATTGTATTATATCCCTTTTTCATATCGAATTTGGCAGGAATCTCAATATCGTTGATGAATGATTCTGTTGCACCAAGTGATTCTACCAGGACAGCAACAAGGAATTTATGATTAAAAGGGGTGGATTTAAGAGATCGAGCGGGGTTATCATAACACCATACATTGGCAGCAAACAAACGTGGGGGAGGGGGCCGACGGAGCTAAAATTTCCAAAAATAGCACTGAAAATTCGAATTCTGGGGTCCGCCAAATTCACGGGGTTCCAGACCCCCCAGACCTCCTACCCCACGCAAATGTTGGCATACTACTATCTGGGATACCCAATTCATTTGCCGAAGTAAAGAAACTAGAAAACACAGAAGAATTTTCTAAACGATTTTAGCCGCTGATGAGCATAGTTTATCAAAACAGTTCGGTCAGATTGGATCTAGTGACATTCATTGACAGTGTAAAAGCCCTGTCTTTATGCTGACTAATGTGTTTGATCGCAGCAAATGCTTTCGCAGTGGCGCTCGTATTCTTGGCGAAAAGCTTTATAGTAATTTCACAGCTTCAGACGGTTGAGAGAATTGAAAGCATTTTTGGCGTTCTTCATGCGCCATAATCTATCATATAATTGTACTCACTTTGGCCGCTTCAAGCAGGAGACGAATGGAAGGAGCATAATTGATTATGGTCATTTTGGTCATCATTTAGCTTTAATTTTATGGAATTCTCAACGTTAGTGCTAGATTTTAACTGTAAGTCACTTAGTATATTTTGGCAATGTATGCCTGTTTATGTCATATCTTCAGATAATTTCAATATGAATGAAAAATTTTTTGCTCCAGAAAAAATTATAGACACTGGAAAACGACAAAAAAACTAAATTACCTACCGTCTGCCGTTTTCTTGAAGAAATTACCTAGCGAAACATTGTCAGACTAACTCTAATAAAGTTGTGATTTCAGCTTATAAAATTAATAATATCCGGAACCGCACGCCGACTTTTTTCGAAGAAAGCTGTTTTAGAGAAAATATGTCATAAAAAGTATTTGAGAATAACGGAAACAAACAAAAAACTAATTCATCTCTCAGAATTTAGGCATCATGTTCCTCAGACCCAAAGTTATTCATGTGACCTTTGCCACAAACTAGATAACTCTGCAGACGACGACTATGCGTTTCCGAATATATTATATTTCTGCTAATTCCACTTTCTCTGTTCGAATTTTTTTAAATTATGAATGGTCAACTTTTGGAAAAAATAACAGACAATTAAGAGTGCGGCATTGAAGAAATAAGCGTTGCCTAGGCCGGCTTCAATCTCACTTGATACGTCCCCATGAAAAAGGCTCCCGACAATACTGGTCCACAACAACGCGATTTTCCATGATCTTGCTTCCTCTATGTTAGCTAATCCATGTATAGAGACTCCTCTTTAGGAATTCGTTATTCCGCACGCGTAGCAGAAAAATAGACTTAGCACGATCATTAATTGCTGAAATTATTGGTAAAAAAATCCAGATTAATTGTACGCTTGATTATCTCTGAATTATCGATAATGCGTATGTTCAAACAATAGTTTAACATTGGGTTGTAAGGCAAAATCAGCAGGGTGGTTTCTATACTGTAGGTACATCATGCAAGCCATGAATTATTAATTACAAATTTATTTGATCATCATTAGCATCCGTATCCAACGTAAAGCAATATCATTACGCGAAACATGCTTTTAATTCCTTCAAAAGCTTCTCTCAATAAATTGCAATTGTAACTTAAAAATTTCAATTACCCAGATTGATGCGCATTATTTTAATTGTTGGTTTGTTTTCTAGGTCTTCCAGCTGTACAAATTAATAATTTACTTATAACGATTTTACTTCATACGTAGGATGCACGAATTCTTTCTATTCGTCGAAAATAACTACCATTTAAATTAAAAAGAAGGATGGCATAGGCACCTAGACCTTTATACTACACTAGCAAATGGGGCGCTTCGCTGCCCCATCTGCTAGAAGTGTTTGTAAACAAATAATATCTTAACCAGTAATTAGTATAAAAAATTGAATGACTCTGCAATGGATCGGCGAGACGGTTTTATATTTTTGTCTGTGACACGAAGCCTTATATATTCTGTTTCATATTATTTTATGCGTACATAGATTTTGAGATTTTTCGAATTATAATAGCTGAGCTGAGCTGCCCGGCGTTGCCCGGGCTGAACTTAGGCCTGATAACTGTATGGGATTGAGATGTGTCTTGTATTTTTTATTTTTCGGGACTTTTAATGTTTTTAGGATATTTCTAAAAAACGTTGTTAAAAACTATATTGTATGTTTTAAATTTTTTAAAACTGTCTTTTGTCAACCATTTCTTTGATTAAATCCATTTTTGACGTTATAGAATGATTCTGAGAATTCTTAATCCTAAATCATATTTTTGATGTTCTGGATGTTCTGGAAATTATACCATTAGATGGTTTGGGATGTTTAAAATTTTCTTTGATCATAACCATATTTTTAACGTTTTGGAATATTAAAGCTTTTTGGTCCGAAACCATACTTTTGATGTTTTTGAAGGTTTAAAATTTTTTGGCCAAAACCATATTTTTGATTTTTGGGGTGTTTAAAATTTTCTGTCAAAACCATTTTTTATGTTTTGGGATGTTTAAAGATTTTTGAGTGCAAACCATATTTTTATTTTGGGACACTTATCTTACAGCACAGGATATGTTATAGCACTTTTACATTATCGACACATCCATGCTTTGAAGCACTTTTGATGTTCTGAAAGTTCTGGAAATTTGTTCAATCAAACCCATATTTTCGATGTTTTGGGATGTTTTGGAAATTTTTTTCGTCAAACCATATTTTTGATGTTTTTGGGTGTTTTGGAAAATTTTTTTGGTCAAACCACATTTTTGATGTTTTAAAATTTTTTGTTTGTTGTAGCAAAGGGTGTCATATATCACGTGATATCTCATATCACTCATATGTTATAGCTGATGGTATCTCCCATCTTATATCACTGCTTGTTATGGCACAGACAGGGTATCTATATCACACCTATCTCATAGCATTGCCTATCTCGTAGCACAGGGTATCTTATATCCCATCCTATCTTATAGCATTGCCTATCTTGCAGCTCGAGGTATCTTATATCACTTCCTATCTTATAGCATTGCCTATCTGTAACACAGGGTGTCTTTTATCAGCTCATCTTATAGCATTGCCTATCTTGTAGCACGCGGGTATCTTATATCACGTCCTATCTTATAATATTGCCTATCCTGTATGCAGGTATCTTATATCTCATCCTATCTTATAGCATTGCCTATCTTGTAGCACGGGGTATCTTGTATCACCTCCTATCTTATAGCATTACCTATCTTGTAGCACGGGTGTCTTTTATCACGTCCTATCTTATAGCATTGCCTATCCTGTAGCACAGGTATCTATCACATCCTATTGTATAGCATTGCTTATCTTGTAGCACACGGTATCTTATTTCATGTCCTATCTTAGCCAGGCACGTAGCTGTGGGGGGGACTGGGTAGGTCGGACCCGCCCGAAATTCAGAAAAAAACCATAACCTGGAAATGTTGTACGCCGAGTTTTGCTCCTTTTTAAAATTTTGCGAAAAATCGGCCATGTCCCAAAAAATGCTATGCTGAAGCATAGGGCTGCCTCCCGCTCCACCTCTGTATAGAGTGACTGGGTGGTGTTAATCAAATTTTAATGTCGCTACGGATCCTTCCCGGTAGGCCGACCTCGAGCCAAAACGTCAGCCCACCAACTATATGGAGCCGGAGCCAACCCCGAACAAACAGACATACAGACAAACAAACTTTCACAATTCACATTTATTGCTCGATTGAATAAAAATTACAGTAGGTACATATTGTTTATGGTCATTTGCGAATTGTACATACAAGCATCAAGATTTATAGTACTTGCCACATATATAATTCAATTATTATTTTATGTGCATTTTGTGAGTGCTTTCAATTAAGCAACGACTCATTCCATTTTGCTCTGTCTTCTTTTGCCTTCGTTCTTCAGTTTGTGAGGCAACTCAACGGCAAAACTTGCGTACAATGTTCAAGTTTGCCCTCATTGTAAACAAATGCAAAAACTTGCATATTAAATTAGCCGCTAGAAGCAAAAACATTTGGATTTGTATTTTTCGAAAGCCGCATGTTTGCTGCTTTCTTTTTAAGCTCGCATGTTTGTTTGCTTTCGATTGCTTCGCATTAAATTTCACGCGCGGTGGTTTACAAGGTCAAAAATTTTGACTTGGTGCAAGCTCTTTTTCAGTGATTAATCATGTTTATAAGTACCCGTACGTGATTTCCTTTCAGCCCGTCTCACTACATGTTTTGTGTATGCCAGATCGTATATTTGATGTAGCGAATATGGAATCAGCGGTCCCAGAAATCCCAGGGGCCAAATTTTGGAAGCAACAGTCAATCTGTGCTTCTGCAAAAAAGACAAAGCCTAAATTTTACGCTATGCATAGGGTACCTTTGGGCTCCCGTATCTCAGAAACCAATCATTGAATTTCCTTCAAATTCTACAGTAAGGTCAGTCATAAGATATCCAATGATTAGTGAAAACTTTTAAAAATTTATTCGCTGCGATTTGAGATATTTGATAAAATACACCTGTAAATCACGTTTTTCTTACGGCATAACATCACTTTACACTGTAGTGTAAAGTGGTTCACACCAATCGATAAAAGCTGATCTAGGGTGGCTTTAAAATTGTACCCCGCGGCAATTGCATAAGCGGCTAGAGCTACCAAAACTTTTTACATAAATCCGTAGTTTCCAGGTTTCAGGAGACCGATCGAGCCATTCTCATCGAAAAATTGTAATTAGCGCCCGAGAATACCCATGAGTGAAAATATAAGTATCACAAAATTATGCAGTAAAACTTTTTTGCCTCACACACACACACACACACACACACACACACACACACACGCGCGCGCACGCACACGCACACACTCACAAACTGAAATTAATATTTGATGACGCATCACCTGTGCGGACGTGCCTGAAATCTAGAGAAGAACAGCGGCCATAGATGCACAGAATGCGCCGATCTAGGGAGCAGGCGATCTTCTGGGGATCGGAAATTGACTGTTTGAGCCTTAATTAGCTCTAAAACCCGGTATAAGCGCTAAAATAGTGTTAAAACTACACTTTACTTGTATTCAAGTTTCTGATCAATTTAAAGCATTTGAAGAAAATGTTAAATTTTCATCCGTTTTCGGCCTTAATTTTGCCTCATTTTCTCCAGAAAATTTCACTACTTTTTATTCTGGGACATCTTCAGAGACCCCTTTCGTCCTTCACCTGCTCACATCAGCAGCCATCAGCAGAATACTTTAAAAGTAATAAATGAACTAACACAATACAAGATGAAAGTGTCGATGAAACTCGAGCTTCGAAAAAACCAACTACGTATTGTTAATTCGTGACTCGTCCTTTTCAATAAAATTCCGTTCCAACCTAACAGATGGCTGGGCGTGGAAAAGGTTCGATGAGTTTGATTTTCAAATCCTAAAAATCATAAACTGCGTCTTTCTCACATAATTCAATTCTAAAAATCTTTTAATTTTTCGATATTTAACGCCAAAAATATTAGTATTTTTGTTGCAGAAGTAATTTTACATGAGAACAGGATTCAGGATTCCCAATATTCATAAGGGGACGGCGTTTTCGGCTCTATAGTGACAAACATGGGTACTAAAATTTCGGTAAGATTTGCTCAACTAAAATAAGGGACGAAGCAACAAACGACTTTGATTGAAGGCGCTAGTACCTAGGCCCACCTCACTTGCACGATTACGACTTTATTTAGCTCGCCATTAGAAGCTGGTTTAAACATGTGTGCTCATTTTTAAAATAAAACCTTTGCAGCTCCCTAGCAGCCGGTCTAATTTTTCGACATTGTGCGGGCCCCGACAGTGGCAGCTTCGATTTGCTTTCCAGTAGACCTTTGCGTTTAGACCTTCTGATGTCCCAAACACCCATGAGTCGGTGGGCTACACTACTAAGGTCGAAAAACTCAGTTTTACCATACATACACGTTACTGGCATTCAATTGCAATGATAGTCTTAAAAATTTTTGCTTGTGCTACCTGAATACCAGATCCTGGCTACGCCTCTGAAACATCCGCGGCTACAGCATTATGGTGGACCCAAATCACGGTGGACCCAAATCTGACTTTTAGCAACTTGCCAATTAAAGGCGAGCCGACTTGGTCGATAGCAATATGTGTTGTCAATAAAAGAGCAAAACATCAGAGTTGTAGGTAGAATCTTGTACCAAGAATACCAAAAACACTGAGTATTGGCAGGTAAATATTGACGGTCTGTGAGAAGTTACTACGACTACCTACACAGGCGTATCCATCACAGTAGACCCTTTTGCCGAAACAGTTCGGCGTTTCGATTATGAACTCAACATTTGTTGATTCTATTACTAATTCCTTGGCCGCTATGAAGCATTAAACCGCAACGGCGTGCATAGAAATGAATTTTCAGCGAACTTGCGGATATCTTAAAGTGGTTTCTAGACAGCTTACTGTAATGCAAATTCGGTATATTAATTCTTCATATGCTTATCAATTTCTAGAGCATTGTACAGTGATTGCTGTTTCAGTTCAAACCGCTTTGTATGGAGTTCACATTGACTCAGGATGTGTCCATGCTCAAGGCTTCGTGAAACAGAATACAGGTAGAGATCCAGGTCGTCCAAGTGAAAAACGTAGAAAAAACTATAGGACTGTACTTCGACTAAGCCCAAAGGCTACCAACGGCTGTGAAAAAATGCACAGACTTTCTCCCTATCGGAATAATCAAGAAAGCCGACCCAATATACATACAACAATCATAGTCAATTTCTAATAATGACGTGAAACGAGGGAAAATCCACGGTCTTATTTTGGCGAGTTTTACCGGAAAGTATCACATCGTAATGTAACTACGAGAGTTACACGGTTTGGCGAACTTGCCTTAACAGTTCGTGGTAGCCACTTACATAGCCAATACTAGTAGCTATCTACGATAGTGTACTGTGGAGGCCTGCCTTCAGTCTTCCCACTTTTTCCCCAATTTTCAATAATAAAAAACAATAAGATACTTGTCCGCAAACATAGAGTTGAGTATATGATAATAGTAATTGTTTTATGCATTACCGCTTATTGTAGTCTAGAACATTCGTTGTGATTTAAAAGAATTTCAGTATTATGCTATTTTGACGTTTGTTTCTTTTACTGTAATGGTCCTATGAGGCCATCGTAGTTAGTCTCGTTGGCAGTCCTACGCTTGTACCAGTAGAGTGGTTGTTTTCTTTCTGCGTTATTTGTTGTCCGGCAGCTAGGCCGTGTAATTAGTATTCAATAATTAGAAAAACCTACCCAGGGGTTTCGGATATACCGAGGTAAGGTCAGGTTTCCCAACGTCGAGGATTTCGGGACTCTGAGTGGATGGATAGGTAAATTCCATATGATTACTTATTTCGTTCAAAAGTCTTAATTCTTTTCTCAAACCTAAAATTGGTCAAAAATATTATTTAATCTTTAAGGATGATTGATCAGTATAGAGCTCGTTGGTGTTGTTTTCAAATTTCATTGTGCTACGTACACTAGGAACCAAAAACATTTCTGATCAGATCAAACCTTGAAAATAAGTTAAATAATCAACGAGTTTTGAATGAGTCAACTGACCTCCGCGGCAATTCCGAGATTTAGGTAGGACTCTTAGGTCTTATGGCGTAGCTGCTGAGATCACCCGACGAAAAGCGGTCAACAATATTAGGACCAAGGGGATCAAAGCCGTAAGGTCTGTAAGGGTCCAAAGATAAGAGGTCATCCCAGACTACGCGATCGGGGCCAGCGCTAAGAGCAGATCTAAGTACCTAAGTACCTAAGTAAGTCTAGAAGGCAAATACACCCGTCCTGTGTCGATTCTTTGTAGACATAGGGCGGCCCTGTGTTCCACTGGATAGTCCCTCTTTTAGGCTGCTAGCTACAGCCAGACTGATCAATCATCGTAAAATTATTTTTCGATCCAAAAATCATTATCTTGGCCATCTAAATATGTGTAACATTTTGTTCACCTTTGTTGTTGTATTGACCGCGATCGTGGCAGTGCGCATTTTAAGTAAGCGCCGTGGTAAAGATTTTGTGTATTGTGGTAAAGTCATTGTTATTTTTTCTATTTCCGTCGGATCTTTATCAGCGAAGGCAGCTATCACGCTCACATTTTCTATAGCGTCGACCCGCAGGCAACGATTTATCATTTTCTCTCTTGACGACGAAATTTCGCCACTTAGGTTTTACCTACCTCTTTTTCTAACCACGTACATTTTCTTGCGCCTTAGGCTTAGTCCTACCTATTTTCGATCAGTTCATGTCAGGTATATTTTACTTCATGTAAGCAAATACTATTCACGTGAAGAAACCTGTTTTGGATCGACAAAAGGCCAAATTCAAAACATTTATTTTGGACAAAATTTTGACGTACTGAAATTTTTCTTACCCAAGGTCATATTTTTTGACGTTTTTGATACCTAAAAATGGCAGGAAAAAGGTTTTGCGGACACTGCCCGCTAAACTGAAAAAACCTCTTACTCCACCTACTTCATCTCGCTAATTAACAAGCCTGTTGACTCTAATAAGCGAGTAATATGGCGAGTAGTGACACGAATAAAGCATAAGTAGTAAGGTGAATAATGATCAATGCCATGTCACTAAATGCGCCGAGCAATACACAGTCTGATGATGAAGTGTTGTAAACTACCTTGCAATCACGCATTAATCAAACTTTGCTAACCAGATCGGACCTAACATTGATAATTCATCAAATAATATGATGATCGATAATACGACTACACTTAACACAGCAAATCATCCTGAAACCAGTTTGGAGCAAGATAACGCCCGTTCTGGCCGGTAGAAAGTAATGATAGTCAAAGCAGAAATGCTGGCCGAGGTTGGTGCTAGTGCTAGTGTGACTAATGATCTTATCCTGAAAGCCTTCTAAGCGGTTCATTTGCAATTTTCGGACCTTTCTACGCGTGTAAATCAAGATAAAAAGGAAAATGTGGATGAAATGCATAAACTGCGTATGGGCCAAGCACAATGCTTAAACCCCAACCAGTTTCGAATCACATCAAAAATAATTTGTCTGAGAAGCGTTAACCACTCTATCGATAGCGCAAATTTTCTGAATTTAATAAGCAAAATGCGAATCCTGCTGAAAGTACGCATCATGCATCTTCATTGTTGTCCACGAAGCAACCGCGCATCTAATTCAAGCTCACCTTCGGAAACGGTTCCAGAAACTATTGCTCAAAGTTGTACAAATTGCGCACCTGAAACATCTAATTCATCACAAAATCCTTTAAACACGGGTTTGCAATCAGTGCAAAACTTCTAGGTTTTTTCGGAAAATATACCTACAATTTTGCAGCCATCTGTACCGATTTGCAGACATTGCGATCTCGGCCATTGCTGTCTTTAAATCGTAATGCACCTTCTTTTGTAACTAATTCTTCGAATGCAAACTCACAGCGTTTGAATCACACAGCTGCAATATTTCCAACTCAAGGTGAAATACTTCCAAATAATTATGTACCTAATCCAGCAAATCTGGAAATACCACCTATTAACCCTATTTTGCATTCTTCTAATATTGAAATGCAACCTATAGAAATAAATTTATGTGGCATAAATAATGAACCTGGAAATTTGCAAAATGATTCTGCGCGAGTCATCTAGTAGTAGACGTCACGTAAAATTTTCTGGCCAGCTCGTCGAGTAGCTATGATTGTCCACGCAGTCGTTGTTCGCGTCACAAAAGTAAATCGCTCCAACAACGTCATCGTTATAATTTGGATTCTTCATCCGAAGACTCGCATAGTAAGTCGCATCTCGCTGATTCCTTGAATCGCGGACCCTTTTGGCACAAATGCAAATTGCAATCGCAAATAAAAATTTTTTGATGTGAAAAATCTGATATACAAGCATATTTGCAGAATTTGAGTCACTTGCAGATACCTATGATATCGATAAAGCTGATTGCTTGAAATTTATGACAGGATTTCTCGATTCCTATGCTTCACGCTTATACCGTTTGTTACCTGCTGACATAAAACAATCTTATTCAAAAATGAAACAAGCGCTAATAGCGGAATTTTGTCCAATGGACACCGGGCGCTCTTTAATCGTTTTTTGACATAAACATCAGCCTAACGAATCGGTTAAAACATTATCTCTCGCTTCGCAAAAGAATTAATAAAAGCTGACCCTTATGTTGAAGTTGACTCGCATCATTTTAAATCATTTGTTGCGACATCAATTAAAAGAAGGTTTATTACCGCACATTTTGAAAGAGGCTTATCACAAAAAACTTAGAGCATCATTGGCTGAATTTTTGGATAACGCGCTAAATGCTGAATTTGCTAATAAAGAATTCGAGGGGAGAAAAAGCAGTAACACCATATGTATTGGTAACAGCTGCTCCTATAGGAAGCACAATACCTAAGGATACATCTCGTGCGTCCAACCAAAATGAGCCAGATCTTTCCGCGTCATAAAACGTTTCATCTTTTGTCGCATGCTGTAAAGCCAGAAAGTTCTTCTCGTAAATATTGCACCTTTTGCAAGCATATAGGTCATATCTATGAGGAATGTTTTACGCGTCAGAGACAAGAAGCGTCTAATATAATTATATTACCCAATCTGATCGAAATAACAGTTCTACTGCTCGCAATTGCAGCCAGTTGCGTTCCTTTTGCGCAAAATTGTTCGCCATCGCGTTCGAATTCATAAAATTGACATCAGTCTCAATCGCGATTTTGTAATTATAGTCAACATCGCTCATCTAATTATGCAAATAATGATAATTGGTTTGAATCTAAGCAGGCACGATCTAATTTTAGACAAATCCGTAATGATTATCACCAAAATTCGCGTGCTAATTATCAAAATTCGTGTTACGACAATTGCTATAATAATCAACTGCGACAAAACGCACACTTTTGTGCAGTTCCCCTAACAAACAGCGTGGGACATATTATAATTCCAACGATCGCAATGACAACAGTTTCAATGGTCCATATGTCACATATACTGCAGATAACCAACCCACAGCACATGCGCCCCCACCGCAGCCAACCATACATCTCCTCGTGATGTAAACACGGTTACTGCGAAAGGGCCAAAGACTAGCGTGCGTTCTAACTTATTTGCGTCGCAAGAATTACTCAAAGAGTACGAACGCTTACAGCATCGTCTCGCAATTTATGAAAAAATAAATTCGCCTCAGTTAAAACCACAGATCCTAATATTCCTATCGTAAGCCATGCTGGGACAAATTTACCCACACTATTCTTGTTAAAGTTCATGGCGTAGACGTACCTGCTCTCATAGATACAGGTTCACAGGTCACCATGATGACCACGTCTGCATTTTACGTCTTGGTTTTAACTTACCACCTAAACAAGTCTCACAAGTTGTGCATGGCATAGGCGAAATAACCGCAGTCGTTAGATATAAAGTAAATATGACTCTCACTATTGCGGAACAATCTATCTCTACTACCGAAGTATCTATAATCGATCACTTGCCGGAAGACATGCTTTAGGACATGATTTTTATGAATCCGCACTCATGTGGGTTAATCCTATTGAGCGCTGTGCTTTCATAAACGGCATAAAAATTAATCTACTATCATCTCACAAAAAATTGCAATTTCGCACGAAACCCAACATGACTACCTCTGGTGTTGTGTGTGTGTGCGCATGTTTGCTGCCTGAGCCTGTAGTTATACAACCTCGGCATGAATTAATCACACCTAGCCATATAAGTCATGGTTCTTGCCGATTTTGACTTTGCATTATTTGAACAAATCCTGATTTTATGGAAAAAACTTCACTTTTGTTGCTCCATCTATAGTCGATGCGTCACAACCTATAATACCTCACTGCGTTTGTAACATCTCTAAAACGCCAATTCATTGACTCTGGTGATATAATAGGTTCCTTAACCTCTGATGCCGAAGTCGTGTCACATGTCTCAAACTTTGATGATAGAATACCTGAGCTTTTTGCGTCAATAAATAAAGCTTTAAATGGCTCCGCCGTTGATTCTCAGCAACAGCAACAAATTCGTGATTTTTGCTTAAAATACGACTCCATTTTTGCATTAAAAAATATGGACGTACCCCCTTGATAAAACATCATATTGACACAGAGGATAATCCACCAGTTGTTGGGAAAACGTATTGTGTTGAGCACTCTAGAAGAGAATCTATGCAAAAAATCATAAATGAAATGCTTGCAGATAAAATTATTTGACCTACAACTAGTCCTTGGAGGCAAGTCCATTATTTCTCATCGGAAAAAAGGACGGTTCCCTAAGACCTGTTGTCGATTATCGTCATTTAAATGATGTAACTGAAACGCAAGTTTATCCTCTTCCTCAACTAGACAATTATTTCGATACCTTAGGCTCTGCCGCATATTTTAGCACGTTAGATCTAAAATCCGGTTATTAGCAAATTCCCTCTCGACAATAAATCTTGCGAAAAAAACTGCATTTATATGCCCTGTTGGCCATAACAAATTTGAAGTTTTTACCTTTTGGCTAAAATGCGCCTGCAGATTTCCAAAGAATGGAGCTTGTGCTCGCCCCCACTATCTATCAATTCTTAAAAAATTCATTGTCGAAACCGATCATCAAGCATTAACGTATTCAGTGCATCTGAAAAGTCCAGCAGTCCGTTTACGCCGTTGGAGTCTCAAATTACAAGAGTATGAATATGATATCTTATACGTTCCTGGTGCATATAACTGTGCAGCAGATCCTCTCTCATGACACCCAAAATACGATCATGCAGAACGTAAATATAAACTCGAGCGCAAAACTGTCGTTAATATTGCAAATTTAGACTTGGAAGATTCTGAATCCAAAGACGAATCGGTTCCACCTGACCGATCAACGTGATAATGCGCCTAGTGCACCAATTAATAATCGTAATGCGCAAAATAATAATCCTACTGCGCCAATTGACCCACCACAAATTCTAAACCACCTACGTTTTGCGAACACATTCAACTTACTGATGCTGAAAAAGCTGAAATGCTAACACCTGCGCGCTTACTCGCAGAGCAACGTGCCTGATGACGAACTACACAAAATTCGCATCGCGTTGAATGATCTAACAACAAAATAATATCGTGACAATTTTTTCTCGTAAACGATGTTCTTTTTTGTTGTTTCTAACTAAACGTTCATAACTATTGTTCATCAAATCGTTATAACAAAATCTTTGGAAATACTTTATATTAACCAAATTTCATGACTCTATATTCGGAGCTCATTTTTCATCGCACAAAATTTTGCCTGCCATACAAATGCGTTATTAGTGGCCACGCATGGAATATGATGTGATCGCGTAGTGTAGGAATTGCGATGTGTTAGCAACAACGTAAGGTCACATTAAATTCCACATCCGTTCCCTTTGCAACCAATCGAAGTTTCCGCACCTTTGAACTTATTGCATGTGATTGCTTGCACATACCGCGATCCCCCTCTGGAACTGACCAAATCGTAGTTTTTATGGATCATTTTACCAAATACGTGGAAGCTTTGCTGTTTCTGATATAAAAGCAACAACAATTGCAAATTTGTTGCTAAGAGAAATTATCCCATGTTACAGAGTTCCCAAAAAGTTTTTGACAGATCAGGGTTTAAATTTTACATCTACCCTAATTTCGGAAGTTTGTAAACTCTTAAACGTTCAAAAAATATTTACGACCCCATATCACCCTCAGTGTGTTGGGTTGGTGGAACATATAATCATACCTAATTGATGGTTTGTCTAAATTGAGCACGCGATCCCAGTATGATGATTGGGAGCGATTTTTGCCATTCGCGTTATTTGCATATCACGTGACCACTCAATCATCAACTAATATATCTCCTTTTGAAATGCTATATGGTCATGAACCAGCATTTCCTCTCAATACTCTACTTATAAATGACTTTACAATAAATCCGAATCTACCAACTGTTACAGAAAAATATGTCATTGATTTAAAGCTGACTTTACAAGATCTACATGAAATTGCGTCTAAAAATTTAGCTCAAGCGCGTAAGCAGCAAAAATCTCAATATGACAAATCTGTAACGCAACAAATTTTTCTGTCTCAGTTATTGTTTATCTCAATAATACCTCAGTAATCCAACCTGAAATCAGTAAATTATCACCTAAACGTGTTGGCCCTTACCGAATTATCGAATCACCTACTCCAGAAACTGCAAAAATCGCTTATGTCTATAATCCTTTAATTACTCATCACATTCATCGGAATAGACATTTACCTGAGCCCTAAACTACCGTATTCAATTGTCGAAAAACATATGTCCCTGGCGACTTTGTTTTGGTGAAACTACCACATCGCCCTCTTGCCCCGGCAGTAGTGATAAGTTTTGAGGACTTACCGGGCAGGGAGCAAAAAGCTAAGGACTGCGCGCCTGTATGTTTTATTAAATGGCTCTAAAACAGCACATGCATTACCATTATCTGACGTTTTCCCTTTTGCAAGTCCATGGCTGACGAGGGTGTCCCAAGCAAAGAGGCGTTGTTGGAGTTAGCTGATGGCGATTCACATTCAATGGACGCGATCCCGTGACCTAAGATTAAGGTTTCGTATGGCATTGACAGATATGGCTTTGGAACGGGGGTTGGATTTTCCAGACCCGTTGCCACAAAATGATGAGCAGCACGTTAGTGGTCTAGAAGCATTAAGCGCAAAAATGATTAAGTATAAAAATCCAAACCAATTGCAAAATCCCGCCATGGCCAACGTAAATGAACAAGAGCTCTGGTGGGACAAAATTTTTGGGAGATATCCGTTGGCTACCCTTCATGTGCCAAGAGGAGAATTCTCCAAACTGTATTAGTCACCAATGACCAGCAGTCTTTTGCAGCTATTTTGGCTCTGTTACAGCCGTCAAATATACTAAATGGCACTTTATTCTTGGGCTATGATTCAGAGTTTGTGAACAGCCTTGAAAAACTCAGACTTACAAAAATTGGGACGAACGTTTTAAGCAATTGTGCCCAACATATCAGGACACCAATGGCCCATTTGTACGTTATGTTCAGTTAGCTAGCGCGAGCGGCCATGTGTTCTGTTGGAATATTTCTTGCTTTCCAAAACCACCTTTTGGGTTGCACCAATTGCTTACAACGTGTCTTTCGGATGTGCAGATGGTGTGCTTTGACCCATCACAAGACAAAATCGCATATTTTCACGTTTTCGGACCCACATTCGAAGAAATTATAAAATTCAGCCTTAATCTTCGCAATAAACTGCATTGGAAAGATCCTTTCGTGGCAAATTTTATTGACATACATCCTATGGTGATAACGTTCACTCGTCGCCATCATATTACAGCTTTTTCACATTACGCTAAAGCATTTGGCCGAATTTTTCTTCAATATGTTTCTCGATCCAAACAAACCTGATAATTGGGGCCAAGCGTGGGCTTGCCGTTAAAATGCGATATGCAGATTTATTTGGCGTTGGACGCCCTGATTACTATTGATGTTTTTATGTTGATAGAAGGCTGTTCACAAAATAATCGGCTTATGAGAGATAAAAATAGTTACCATTTTCTTTTAAAGACGTGAATTACATGTTAAAAGCAGGCTGACCAAAAACAAGATGGCGTGTTCTGTTGTCTCGCACGCCTTTGCCGGGGACGCGTCAATGACGCGACTGAAGTCACCGTAAACTCGGATGGCGAAGAGTTTATCTCGCCATATGACTTTTATATGCCAGCTCCGCAACAACAAGCGGCTATAGGCGTGGCTACCACCGTTACCTCTGTGACGGCTGCGTTGTCGCATGACAACGTTTGGGAAAACCCCAATTTAGCCGTTCGCAATGGTAAGGCCATTGCCGGTCTAGGGCAGGCCAACACTTAGCACCTCACACTAAACCTACACCTACCAGTGTTATTACGCCAGCTCTGCGACTGCTTCGCAAGCTGATATTCAATTTGAATCACCTATGGTCGGAGTAGAGCAATCTGTACCCACGGATGAACTAGATTTATCACCAAAACGTCTGATGATCCCGCGCTATCGGACTCTGAGGCCAAAGAGACAAGCTAATTTATCACCTTTTAATCCAGATGCCTTACCTACGCGAGGGTGGCACCACCATTTTTACGCGAGCGATTTCTTTGCAATCCCTTGCGGCACTGTCGCAGGCACCTTTAGGTATAGGGTCAATTTGCTGCCTTTACCAACTTCACAGCCGGATTGGACAGAATGCTTCCCTGGACCCAATGTCATAATGTTGGAAATTTTAGGCTCGCCCCACCAAACAAAACGCACGCTGCCGCCACAAGAGGTACAGCAGGCTGCATTGTCTACACAAATTGCATCACAAACCGTGCCACAAGGCACGTTGAACTATCGGTACCTGGTGCTCATTTTAATGCACTTATGGCTATGAAAGCTGGGTACGTTGGATACTGTAGCGCACTCAACTACAGGGTATTCAAAACGTACCGTTGAATGTGGATGTTGCAGTCCCTCCGTACGTACAAGCTATGCGTGAACGCGTAGCCACCAAAGAAAATGCGAGAGAGCAAAATCGCTCGCGTTATATACAACACTTTTTCAAAATGATCGAAACCATGATGCGTGAGACGCCGTGCTATATTGTCCCTGACGTTTTGCATTTACTTATTTGGGTGAAATTGAAGGAATGCGTTTATACGATCAGCTGCTAGAAATTGCCCAAGTGCATTTTGATGAGTTTATGCAGCCCACCTGAGTTATGCATCCTTGGCTGATACACCTCCAGCGTCCCTTGGATTTGGACTACTATTGCACAGCCAGTGACTGATGTTGATCGTGGGCCATCGCCTCAATTCATTACACAAATGGGCGTTTACCAACGCCTGTATTATCCTGACAAATATTTTGTGCGCAGCCGGTTTTTCATCACCACCGGAATGATGCTATATGAAGTTCCGTTGGAGTACTTGGTGATTCACCAACACCTCAAACCACCGAGTGTTGTGAACAAAAGCCAAGCTTACCAAATCCGACCGGAATTTTGCCGCACCGTATGTGCCCAGCACCCGATCATTTAGCACCAATACTAATATCTACGCACCAAATGATTGATGTTTTTGACACATTCCGAGAATTTCAAACCGGATACAAATTGAAATACCGATTTATGCTATTTTTTCATCAATTGATGTGATGCACGCACAAGTGCTGTTGGAATTCCTGGACAGAAGATTACACTTCTTTGTATGCATCGGCAATGCCGCTATAGGTTGGCGTATGGTGGAACTGTGTCGCATGTTACGCGTAGCTTTTCTTGGCAGATCCTACACACCACCATCGCCAATTGATGCTTTTCAGGAATTCCCGGAACTGGCCAGTGGATTAGAAAATCAGGCCAAATTACACCATATAATTTGCACTATTCGGTTAAAAATTAATCCGCCAATTGGTTCCAGTTCAATTTGGCCGATTTAGAGGTCCTTAAATTAGCTTTTTACCTAAAACACCGTTTGGCAGGCGACTTGGAAAAAATTCGCAAGGAGAGACAACAGGCCTCTTTGCAAGACCCTTGTGGGTCCTCGGCAAACCTTGCCAGGCCCAAAAGTGATCTGTCCGTTGCAGCAAAAATCGAAAAGTGAAAAGCGCGCATGATCATCGAACAGCGCGATAGAGAAAATCTTGCTTCCAAGCTTCCGAGGCATGTGACGCGCTTGCGTCGCGCCGGCTTTTATACGGTTGCTTCAGGCATTTGTCAAATGTTGGAAGACGAACACCGTGAAAAAGTGAATGAATTTTACGACACAAATCCGACACATTGTGTCGGTTAAAATTTGGAAAAAGAATGAGTAAAAAGGCTTGTCGTGCAGAAGTTGCCAAAATTACAAGCTCGTACCAGCCAAAGGGGCCACAGGGCGGCAGATCCGCAGTCGTCCCGGCAAAGGTACGCTCAAACACACCAGCGTTCACAATCACAAGCACAAGCACAAGTAAAACCTTATGCACAGACTCACGCATGACAGCAAACCCAACCCATGGCAAGCAATATCCGGAATGGCAATTGCGTTCGAGAGATATTCACAGGCAGATGCTGGTCACATGTCGCCTTCGCAAGCAGCAGCAGCCTCGCGAATATCGCCAACAGCCACAAATCAAGCCGCAGAACTCATCAGGGTTGGTCGCAATCACGCCAACACCAACAATGGGATCAATTGTATCAACCACCGTCAAGCCAGGACCAATCAGCCATCGAGGTTTATTCCCAACCACAACCTCGACGCAAACCACTATTACCAAAACCGTGGCCTGCTACACAACCAAAGCAGCGTTCACGCCATACATCACGCGAAGAATCTTATGGTTTTCATCCGGAACAGTATTTCGACGCTGGTACCTCCAATCCTGCGTTGTTACGCGGATGATTATGATATGAGAGGACGAAGACGAAGATGACAATCGACCAGTTGACCCTCATTGGAGCCTATGTCAACACATGTACGGACGTAGGGAATTGCCATACCAATATCGCGAGCGTTCGAGCACGCGTCGCGAAACCGATTCGGACCGCGAGTATTTCCAGCGCCGTCGCGGCAAGCCGCACTGGCCTAAACCTACCTATCAGGATCGTTATTAAATTTTCAAGTTCGACGTACTGAACTTTTTGAACTCTGCGATGACATCAAATGAACCAGCAGATTTTTGTCTTTTTTATCTTTTTGTTTTTCGTTCCTGATAGATTCAAAGGACATTTCGCATTTGTTCATTTTTTCTTGTGTAATTTTTTTCTCGTCATACTATTGCTGTAATTTTTTGATTGACGGTGCATATTTTTTCTTGTCATCTTGCATAATGGCATTCCTCATTTTATCTTGACCTCGTATTTTAAACTCGTCTATGACTTTAATTTTTGCTCATGCATAATCTTGCCTTATCATCTCGTGTCTTAAATTTTGCTCAATAGCGGTGTTACTATTATGGTATCTTAATTCTCTAACGGACAAGGGGTTTTCTAATACCCAATCTAAAAATCTTTTTCAATTCAAAATTTTTCCTTACCCGCGAGCTGAAGGAAGGCTGAGGCGCTGGAGTTTTTAGTGTTCGTGCAATCGTCTGACTCTGGGCGCAAGAACTTCGTGGAGAACGGGCAGGAAGAGTTGCTCAAGCAAGTTGATGAGTTGAAACAGGAACTAGCTTCGTTGAGAGTTCCTGAGTGCAAACGAGGTCATGCGTTAGCCATTATTGTTGTTACCATTGTTATTTTATGCTCATTTATTACGTTTGCTCAGGATAAGGCATTGTGGACGCCAGTCGTTATTGTGTACCCCCGAAAAAATTCTCCACTTTGTGTCTAATTTTTTTCTATACGTGGGGGAGTGTAACTATGAGAATTATACGGTTTGGCGAACTTGTGTTAGCAGTTCGCAGTAGCCATTTACATAGCCAATACTAGTAGCTATCTGCGATAGTGCACTGTGGGCTATGCCTTCAGTTTCACCCATAATTTTCAATATAAAAAACAATAAGATACTTGTCCAGTAACATAGAATTAAATATATGATAATAGTAATTGTTTTATGCATTACCGCTTATCTTAGTCTAGAACATTCATTGTGAATTAAAAGTAATTACGTATTATGTTATTTTACCATAAACTTCGTTTACTGTAATGATCCTATGAGATCATCTTTTAGTTGGCTTTGACGTACGATTGGATAGTCGAGTATGTTTTAATTCGTTTTTTTTGTCGTTATTTTGTTGTCCGGCACCAAGCCGTGTATTTAGCATTAGAATAAAATATAAAACTCACCCAGGGGTTTTGTTATACCGTGGGTGAGTCGGAATTTCCCATCGTCGAGGATTTCTTGGAATTTGGTGGAGGAATAGGTAAATTTTGTGTGATTATTTATTTCGTTAAAAAGTCTTAATTCTTTTCTCAACCCCAAAATTGGTCAAAAATATTATTTAATCTTTAATGATGATTGATCAGTCTAGAGCTCGTTGGTGTTGTTTTCAAATTTCATTGTGCTACGTACATTAGGAACCAAAAACATTTCTGATCAAGCTTAACTTGAAAAGTTAATTATCAACTTGAGCATTGAGATAGGTCAACTGACCTCACGGCAATACCGAGATTTAGGTAGGTATTCTTAGGGCATAGTGCGTAGCTGCTGAGATCACCCGACAGAAGCGGTCAGCAATATTAGGACCGAGGGGATCAAAGCCGTAGGGTCTGTAAGTGTCCAAGGCCGAAGTCGTTCCAGACTAAGCGATTGGGGCCAGCGCTGAGAGCAGATCTATAGTCTGTTTCATTTAACTTTTGAGGTTTTCTTTTGAATTTAAACTATCATGAATCAGGCTACAAAAATGGTTTAAACTTTTGACGCAGTAATGCGCTCTGGCAATAGCAAGCGTCTCACTGTAACTCGATATACTGTATAATATCTTAACTATACTCTTAGTTAAAACCATTTTTGTAGGCACTTTAGATTTTTTCAAAACCTCAAAGTTAAATAAACGGACTATAAGGGTACCTAAGTACCTAAGTAAGTCTCGAAGGCAAATACACCCCGTCCTGTGTCGATTCTGTAGACATAGGGCGGCTCTGCAAGAGTAATAAAGAATCAGCGTGTAATTCATTTAGCCATGTTTCTGTAGTAAAGAAGAGGTATGTCATATGAGTTGGTCTAAGAGGTAATTGAAATGTTCAAGTTCATGCATATGCTTCAGCATTTGAATAAAACACGCTGTTTTGTAGACAGGAAGGCTGGAATGAGAATGTGAGTGAGTGTGAGAATGACCAAAAAATCTGCTTCCATAATGTTGTTTCGCTGGTTTTATACTCTGTTTAGACTTCTGAGGTTTTATCGAGAGCACGTTCCTACCACTGACATGTTAGATATTGAAAAAACAGTTTCGCGGTCACTTTTACATGTAATGACGCCATCTATAAAATGATCGGAAATGCCTTTCGTAATTTTCACGCAATTATCGTCCATTCCTGACGTTGGCTGTACATACGTCAGGTCTTGGGCGGGCCCTCAATGCGCTGTACTTACATATCATCCGCCCATTTGACTACCTTGTTTATGTAAGTTATAAAGTTTTGTTTTACCCTTGTCGTCGCGCAAACAATTTTGAGGAACTGGGGTCGCTTGTCTTCTGGATCAACCGGCCGTCACGGAACACGTAGGTACGTACTGAACGTCCAATGGTCGGATGCTTTCAAATTCGGCAGCTTCCTTCTTATAGCGACCAACAACTCACGAACTGCGGCCAAATCGTCTTGGTGTCTGGCAAACCGAAAAAACAGCATTACGCTCTTTCAGGCGCGCATCAATTACGTCCTCGACGGCGTCGGTGAAATTTTGATGCCCAAACTGGTGTAATCTATAAACCGATTACGAAAGTGTTATGAATACAGTATGTTTCTAAAAGCTCGGGCATAAAGTTGCTTGGGAGTCGGCCAATCGAATGCCTTCATTATTAACTCTGTCTGTGTCCTGTGAGTTGGTAAAAATCCTCATAATTAATGATTTGAAAAAGTAAAATGAGCCCAAATGAAATACGTTTTGGCTGCAAGTTATAAATATTTGCTAGTAATAGTTTAGCTGTGCTATACTGTCGTAATATACAATCTAGCTCACTTGTGTTTTGACTCAAATTTTGAAGTTTTTTGAGGTCACTTGACCTGACTATGGAATGGTGTGCCAAATGTAATTATAATTAATTATGAATAACAAATTTATTTTCGATTTTCTACTTATTTAAAGCACTTATTATACGCAAACCAGGCCCGTATCCAGGGGGATAGGGCGGCACGTCTCCCCCCGAAATGAAATATGAGATTGAGTTTTCTTTACTCTCCCCCTTTGATTTTTTGGCCAAAATCGCAAAAAAATTCAAAATTTAGAGTACGTTGGTCTGCTTAGTCCGTCCCAAGCATGCGGTTTAAACACTCGATTTTTAGTCTTTATACTACCTAAAGCACGTATTTTGCATCTTTTTTCTGTTCTGCACACGTTTATGCAGAAAATGGCCGTTATTTAAGATGGTGCCTGTGGATTCTCACCATGTTTTAGGCATCTGGGTAGCTAAATTTACGAATTGTACCAGCTCTAGTGGTCATAAAACGTCTTTTTTAAATTCATCCTTTTGTCCTCCTTAAAAAATTTTGGTCGCCCCCCTCTTCCCTGAAATAAAAATCCTGGATACGGGCCTGGGGGTAACACACAAAATTTGTGCGCGTTTAACACGTAATTGCGAGTATTCTTGAACGGATATCTACAACAACAACAACAACAATTTATTCGCTAAGTCAAAAGAAAATATTAACATACATGGATAGGACGAATGAACGAAAATGAAAATACATGAAAGACAAAACAAATTAAGTATGACGAAGCAGGGTAAACGTAAAGGCAATAGAAAAAACTGCTCTTACTTACGCCCCTTTAAGAAATTTAGAAAGGTTTAATCTTTTAAGTTTAGTCAGAAAAACGTGTCTATTTGGAGCACTTATAATCTGTTCAGGTAGAGAGTTCCAGATAGGAATGATTCGATTACAAAAATCAAATTTTCTACGAATTTTTATTTACATGATTGACGAGAAGTTTAAGAATTTGCTGCTCGATTAGAATTTATGAATTAATTGTGAAGAAAATCATGAAAGGAAGAGCTTTACATTTGATAATAGAAAAGGCTAATGTTAGGTCGTTATGGAGGCGTCTTAGCTCAAGAGTGTCCAGACCAAGTTCGTGTAATCTTTCAGCATATGTCAAATTTTTATCACTAAAAATTCGTTTCGTAAACCTTCTTTGAACCGTTCGACGGAGGTGATATCACACAGCAGGTAAGGACTCCACAAAACGCAGCAATTCAAGCACTGGTCGAACGTAAGTAATAGAGCCTTAACAAGTAATAATCTATCTTTAGAAATAAAACTACATAAGATCAGATTGCTTAACTGCATGCCTTTTTCACAATATATTCACAATGAGATCTGGACGATAAATTAGAATTCAGAAAAACACCCAAATCTTTTAAACAAAGTGTGTCAGTAGAAAGATAGAAATCATTTATGTGATAAGAATGCCTAGGGTTTGAACTACCCAGATATAGAACTAAACATTTATTAACTGATATTTTTAATTGCCATGTATTGGCCCACTCATGCACATAATTTATGTCAGCTTGAAGTGTCATGAAATTGGATGATAGATTCCAAAGTTTGATATCGTCAGCAAACAAAGTAAAATTACTGTTTTGGCGCATTTCACATAAGTCGTTAATGAAGATTAAAAAGTGTGGGACCTAGTATACTACCCTGGGGCACCACTGGTAACAGGAATGGAATCAGATAAAGAATTTTTAATTTTAACGACTTGGGATCTATTAGTCAAGAAATTTTCGATCCAATTAAAAGAGAGTTTGTTCAGTCCATAAGATGCCAACAATTAGCAGTTTTGTGTGACACGGTATCAAAAGCCTTACAAAAGTCAATGTAAACAATGTCAACAGGAATTCCCTCATCTAGAAATTTGGTCCACTGATTTTTGCACTCAACAAGTTGTAACGCACATGATCTATTTTTTCTAAAACCAAACTGTTTTTCACTTAGCAGATTTTGCTTCTCTAGATAAGAAAGCAAGGACATGTTCATTATAGGTCATTAATTTACAAAAACACAACATAAGGAAATTGGACGATAGTTATATTTGATGACATATCCCCCCTTTTATGAACTGGGATCACAACAGCTTTTCGCCAAAAATCGGGTATCTTTCCACTTTGATAAGAAACGTTGAAGATGGTTTCTAAAGGTGAGAGCAACACTGTTTCAACTTTTTAATAAAATATGCACACAAGCCATCGGGGCAAAGCGACAAAGTGGGCTTAAGCCTACTTATGGATTCAGAAATGATCAGAACATCAAATTTTACAGAAAGAGGATGAGCATCACTTTTGACTCTGTTTGCGAAATGGGGAGAAACAAGATCGTCAATACAAAATTACTCGCAAAAAAAAGAGTTGTAAGCATTAGCTTTTTCAAAATCATTATCTATCATCCTACCATCACACATTATTATTGAAGCTGACTTTGTCTTTCTTAACCGGTCATTTACGAAAGAATAAAAATTTTTTACATTTTGAGAATTTAAAAGCTTCGTTCCTCCCTCGTGAAAAGATCTTTCAAAGCAAATTTAATTCCTTTAGTAATCTTCTTATACTTGCTTAAAATAACAGGGCAACGACTCTTTTTATACTTTTCCCAAAGTTCCTTTTTAATTACTTGCAATTTACGACACGACTTTGGCAGTGATTTTTATACGAGTAATGCTTAAAGGAGCGTATCGATATATAGCCTCATTAATTATGTCAAGAAAAACAACATAAAAATCGTTAATGCTAATGCAATGGGTAAAACAGAGGTGCTTGTCGGTAAGAGGCTAAAATCTCGATAGATGCATAGTCCGCTTTTCTAAAGTCATACTCAAGGGAAGTTTGGTTGGGTACTACAGGCATGAGTCACTATGAGAGAAAGGTTCAGTAGTTAATACATTGAAGACAAGATTGCTGGAAGTACACAAAATTAGATCAAGAATATTTTCATCTCTATTTGGATCAAAAGATAGTTAGCATAAGACCAAGATTGACAAAACAATCATAAAACATGGGCACCCCCTGTACCTCCAAATTAAAAAATAAACACACATTTGACCGCACGTAGACGTTAGTGGCTGCTGCACGCATTTTTTATTATGCTTAATTTTTGTAGCATACTGTAGAATATAATTTTGTGTTTGGTTATCAGGCGCTAAGCTGTCAGCGTCAATCGCACGAGTCATGCGCGTCAAAATACATGCGTCCAATGTGAGCCAGGTTGGGTACTAGGGTCCACATTCATTACCAATGCGAAAACAGGCTTGCTAAAAATGGGTGGTAATTTATCGCTTGGGAAAACACCAAAATTTTGACCGACAGCTTGGTCGCCTTTTAATACACTATTTAGTTGAAAGGTATTCATATTTAAACGTATACATTACGTTTCTGTTCTTATCTAGCATTACTAAATTATCAAACTCGGCATAAACAATCACTTCAAGGCCCGTATCGGGAATTTTTTCGGCAAATGATATTTCAATGCTAGTTGTACCTTCCCTAATTAAATCCCAATGTCCGCCGTCATCTTCGTCTGGAGTCAAATCAAATGCAAACAGACACTGACCGTTTTTGAACCTTCTCTTGTCACACCGTTCCCTTTATTGTCCCGACTAATATCGAGTGTTTCGAATAATTGATCAAAAGCTCTAAGGTACTTGTTATTTTTAAAGTCTGAATGGGTGGGAGGAAGGTAACGCCCCCGCAAATTACTTTTGCATCATTTATGCTGTATGATTTAAAGTGAAAGGAGATTTTTTTATATTTCCTATATACGCATCTGCATCCACACATCCAAAAATAATACGTCTAGGAAGCTGCTGAAAATAAGGTGTTAAGGGAGTGATTGACAAGTGCTGAGTATATGTATATTATCATCGTAACTCTGCGCCTGGGGTATTTAATAGTGCTTGATGCAAGTACTCTTTTGATAGCTAGTCCAGTGCTTTCTAAAATTTCTGCCTTTCGTACGCAAAACTTCATTTGTTTGGATACTTAAATGCGCATTTTCGGCACCCTTAAAACTTTGCAAAACAAACGCATCAAGTTTCTGTTTAATTCAAGCCTGACGTCAGTATAATTTAGTAAAAACCTGTCTTGTAAATAAATCAATGTGTAGTGGCGCGCTTAATTCAACTATAGTCTTATCAGCAAAAAATTCTATGTACGTTTCCTCAATCCATAATTGTTTTCTGTCATTATAACCCAGGCTATCTACTATGTACAAAGCAGATTGCAAGTGCGAATTTTTAGCATCCACTATAATTTAGTTAGTCTCTAAAAATGCTCGATGCATATTTATCTCCGCTGTCATGTACGAGCTTATTATTTAAAAAAAAGTTTCACTTGACGAAATAGAGTTTTGGCGATCAGATTTATAGGGCCCATCAGGCGCTGTGCCATCAACCTGAGGCGTTCCTTTAGATATAGAAATTTGCATGTAAATATAATTTTTATTTAGCTGTAAGAAATGAGGATCTGGAGGAATATGAAATTCGTATGGGCCCTCATCAGTAACAGGGTTGGTCAGATTTATCTCATCCCAATATCCTCGTTTTATGGCAACCTGGGTAGGCGGAACAGTGAAAAAATCAAGTTCGCTCTTTGTACTAGCATTGAAATGAATCGATTAAAGACATTTATTTCTTTTTACTTCGTTTTGAGTTGAAAATACGTCAACACGAAGTTCTTTTATAGGCTTAGTTGCCCAAACCTCTCCCCGTTGCGTTGTAATTTGTCACTAGCTTGTTTTTAGCAAATTAGCTGCGCCTTCTTTTTTCCGTGTGCCTGCATTGATTGAACAATATTACGGCCGTCAGTACATCTGCGGCAATATGTGCACCCGTAGATAGAGCTTGTTTTCCCACACTAGATGCTGCTGATTTAAAAATAGGTATAGCCATCCGAAAAGTGAACGGAAAAAGCTACCAAGTCAGCCCCTCTTTGGTACGGCATTCCCTTGAACCCCACCATACCATATCCGACCTGGGAAGCCTGGTTGGTATAGTGATCTAACCAAGCGCTAAAATTATCTGGATTGAATTGTTGTCTCATTTTTTGTAAAATTTTTTTAGTGTTTAATTATGCTAAATTTCTTTTATAGATTTATCCAGTATTTCAGTGGTTTTTTCTCTTCTGACGCTGGTGCTTGAAAATGACTGAGATGACGATGCATAAACTTAGTTTTGCAATAAATTCAATCGAGTTTTATTTACAATAGATTCTTTTGGAATATTTTTATCGATTAATTTTTGGAGGAAAATTTCAGCACCGATAGGTGGTTCAGATTTTCGAATACGTGAAAAATCGGAAACTAAATCAACAATGTTCGATCCCACCAATTTTATTACCATCAATAATCATTTCTCCTTTGTCTGCCCATTTTATGTGTGGGCTTTCCGAGCATATTTAAGTAATAGTGAGGCTTGTTTCTGCCATTTTCGGGGTACTGTGCTAAATACTGCTTCTTCTACAACATCTGTCTTTATAGGTTCTTTCATTTCATGTGCTTGGCTGTATGCAAAAATTTAGCGTCTGCTGCTCTCTCTTCCTTAATTTCGAGCTGTAACGGTTTCAAGATCCCTGCTTAGCTGTTTGATACCTACGCAAAATTTGATTATATTGTAAAATTTTAGCGTCCATAGGTAACAATTATCGTTTAAAATATTCATCATTTCACGATCTAGGTTTGACACGTACCTGGAAGTGCTTTCATTTTCTCCCCGAGCAAGTTCGTGGGGGACTAGAATCATTTTGTTTGTATGAATCATCATTTAATAATTGCATTTGCTAAAAGCTGCCCTGCGATTCCAGGCGCAGTAAGGCAGGAAGGAAACCACCCTTTTGTACAATATGTCCCTTTTTCTTTTTATTGATATATTTGAGGCAGATAGGTTGCACAGCGTGTCTTGAATTTACTCAATTTTTTAAACTCGGTAGAGGACATTACCATTTAGCACGTTGAGTATGCATTCGTATAAGCATAAAATTAGGTCATTTTTGGCATGTTCTAATATTGCCTTACGTTGTTTAGGTTTTGCCTTAGACAACACGTCGATGTAGCTAATGTGTTTCTGTAAACGTTTTGGAGCCATTTTTTATTTTGACCTAAAATATGTTTAAGTTCTTTTATACTTTTTCGGTGTAAACAACTGGATTTTCGAAAAAATTTTAGCGCGGAGACGTAAATTTTCAGGTGTAGATTGCGTCAAGTCTACTAAAAGGAAAAGAAAACGCTTCTTTTGTAGCATCATTAAAGGCTTCAGAAAAAACTTAGGATTATGAGGGTAAAGCTGACGGGCTAGTGTTTGTACCTGGAGCCGATCAGACGGATTCTTCATTAAAATTAAATATTCCGTGTTTATGCGACATGTCCTCAAACCTTTGAAAAATATGTTTTGAACGATATTTATTACAGAAATATCCCAATGATGACAACCACGTGTAAATAATGTATCATTTTTTGCTTCTTGCATAGATCATCTATTATAATTAATTGTGGTTCACTGCTATGTTTACCTAACTGAAGCTTAAATCAGGGGGACCTTTTTCATGAAAATTACGCTGGTTTCCATCTCTTTATGCAAACTCTGATCTTCTGCGAAAAACCACCATATAAATTTCGGAGGTGGATGAATAAATTATTTGCATTTTTTACAAGCTGTTTTACAAAAGTTGATTTTCCAGCCTTTGTGGGGCCGGCTACAGTAAGTAAAGGGGTGTTTAAATCGGAGATCCATTTTCATTACGTGTATGAATTGTGCGTTTTCTAATATAGATGAAGCTCTCTGCCAGCTGCTTATGCAGCTGCTAACCTGCGGGACGAGGACCCAGCTTCAGCGCAGGCCAAAAAAATTTTTTTTGTTCTTTTTGTTTTATTATTTTTTTTTCAGGCGAATGTACATTTTTCACAAATTTAGGTTCTCTATATTGCTCATGATACGCTCAATTTGCGTATCAGCAGTATTTTCAGTTGACAATGTCCAAACAACGCGACGTTCTGGCCAGATATGTTGCCACATTTCGACAAGAAGATGTTTGAAACGGGCCATTTGCCGCTCTAAAGCAATAGCAAAATGTCAGAAGCCGCGCCATTTGTTTTTTTCCTGTCAACTCACGCTGCGTGTTGTATTGCGCAGCAGCCGCTTTCCACTGATCCTTGTAGACATCAGAGAAGCGGTTCAAAATACGTAGCGACCCGAGCAAGTTGATAATCATTGTATGGAAATTGAGAAAAATCCGAAAAGGCCAGCTCGGAACAAAGGTAACAAAGATTTTCTGACCAGAAGACATTTTCGACCGCACAGTAAGTGAAAATTTTTAGAATGATGCTTTTTTTAAATTTTCAATCCCTTATATAGACTCAAGCTCTATTCCGATGCTATTTTTAGCAAGCTTTCTTCCCGTCGTGAAGCCATATTTTTTCTTTCTTCCAAGTGTCTCTCAAGAACTGCGATCCCAGCCTCTTGTCTCGCCTTATTGTATTCCAAACATTTTGGACACATCGGTATCGAAAAAAATAAATTTACCCGAATCTGTTCTAAAACAGTCTCGTTCTTCGCAAATTTTTGGCAAAAATAACAAAGTTCGATCGTTAGCGCATACATTGGCCGAGGCAAGTTGCGGGAGCACAGCTGAATTGGAGCTTTAATCTTCTTTGAACGTGATTCAGGAGCAGAAGAGTCCATTTTTCGACCGCACAGTTAAGCAATAATTTTAAAAATGATGATTTTAAATTTCCAATCCCTTTTATACTTTTCTGAGCTGAGTCTATTTTTTTAGCACCGGAAAAACTGGATTTATCCGAATCTGTTTTTAAAGCAGTATCTCTCTGAACAAATTTTTAACTATGCATGTGCTTTTCATTAGAAGTTTCTTATATAGATTCATAATTTGATTCAATTTAGCAACTATTAAATTTTTCAGGAAAACCGCGCCATTTAACTAAATATTCCGTTTTTTTCCTTTTTTGCGAGTGTTTAAAACTTTTTCTACTACGTAAACTTCATCGATAATGTTAACTTTTAGTTCTGGCTCATAGAATACGCCTTCTAATTTCTCACCCATCTGATCCTTTAGTGTGTAAACGGGGGATTGCGTTTAAGTTTTATCTATTACGAACGTTTCTTCACTCCAGTTAGGCTCGTAACCTTTTCAAAACTAACCTTACTTATGCGAACTTTATCTCCTACATTAAATTCAAAAATACGTTTTATTGTAAATTTTGAATACTTTTCGTAAAATTTGAGACTCGTTGTTAATATTAACGTTGGCCGGTTCGATGCCTATTGTACGATGTTTTGTATTATTGTAACCTTCAATCAGATCATCCAAAATGTTAATGTACCTATATGTGTTATGTTTCGTAAAATAGCGCCACATGCGTTCTTTCGGTACGGTTAAAACGCTCAACTAAGCGTAACGAGCTCACTGTTTGTTGTGAAGAAATCAATATCATTTTCTTTCAAAAGGCTTGAAATTGTTTATTTAAATTCTGTGCCTGCGTCACTCTGCACCTTTTCTGGTTTTCGACCTTTATGCAAAATGAGTTTGAAAAGCATTGAGAATCGATGCCGCGCTTTTATTTTTTTTACGGGTATACTCCATGCATACTTGCTAAACACGTCTATACAGTTTAAGAGAAAAACATAACCGTCATTATGCTTTCTCAGTGATTGCAAGTCTGCCAATCTATAGCCCATTGCTCATCTATCCCTGGAAACTATAACTTTGCGCACATAATTTCTTCTCGCCGGTTTATGTAAAGTGTAGGTTGGTTGGGTTTCAAGCCAATTTATCACCTCCTTTTTAGGCAATTTCACACGTGCTCTCAGAGGTTCGACCCCGTAATGCCCCGTCTGAGGATCGTAATAATTTTTTTCCATGATTCAATAGAAATATAATGCGTTTTTGCCTTTAGTTACAGTGCAAAAAATATTAGTACACTTTTTGCAAAATTTGACTACAATTTTTAATTTTTTGTTCTAAGAAATTTTTAAAATACAATTATCACATTTAACAGCAAAGCTTATCGTTACGTTTTGGCTGAGGTCCTTCCGAATAAAAGTACAACATGTACTTATCTTTTTTGATAACGTTAATTTCCATTGAACATTTCTCACAGAGTAAAAATGAAAAACTTGGAGACTTTTTACCTATCTTTAAAACGCACTGTTTACAACCAGCTTCACCATCTTCGTTGAAAATATGGCTTTTTTATCGAAAATTGCAAATTTCGTAAAGGTATTTCGATTTGGGCTTCATCAAACACTGTAGACATTTGTCGAGATCCATTTCTACTCGATCTTAAGCTACTTAAACCTCTATAAAATTTTTTAATTTGTTTCTTCAAAAGCTTGCACAAAAACCAAAATTGATAGAACAATTATGAGAACAATACAACCCAAAATTTCGTTATAAATAGGTTGCAAATGATTTCTATTTATGCAAGTACTATTTAACATTTTGATAGCTAATGAATTTTTAACTAGCTTATATAGAAAAAATGGGGGATGTGCATCACTTAGCCGCTGTAAAGCAGCGTTTCCACTCTCGGCGCGGGGGGCAAATGCACATCGATTTTTATGCATTTTTCTATTCTTTAAACAAAATGGAAAATTCAATGAAACAATACACAAAAGATAGAAGAGTGAAGCAGAAGATGCATAGAATATTCACAAATTTATTAAAACCAGTCCTTTTTCGTCCGTGTATGCACATACAAATCCGCTACCACCTGCCACGAACTTGCTTCCACAAGGTACGGGCGGCAGTGGAAAAAGCAATCACACAGAACGCTTCTACCTCCTGCCACGAACTTGCTTCCACAAGGTACAGGCGGCAGCAGCAAAAAACAATCCAGGCACTGGGTACACTGCACCACGTACCTGTTCCTCACAGGGTATGAAGTGCACCCAGAAAAAACAAACATACAATTGAGTTATGGACATATTAAAAACCATAGGGCACTGTTGAAAAATCAGGCTGTACAATGCGCTTATTATATACAATTTTGTACTTTTTTGATGCATCTTCTGTCACTATAGTATGGTCGGGTAGTCGCCGAATTTGTGGAAAATATACAGTTTTTTCAATGATATTGTTTTCCTGTACAAAAATTTTAACCATTTTTGATCTTGAATAAAAATTAATTTTGTAGCAGTTACAGATGAAAGTGTGAACCCCCGCACTTTTATATGGTAATAAATTTTACCATCCGCTGAGCGTACCTTGTACGCATAATTTTTTAGGCCCCCATAACTTCAATAAAACTACCCTCACCGTAATCTTTTTAACTCATTTGTCATATTGCCCAAATATGACCCAATAGACATGATATTCAACTTTTTCTAATGTGCTCTTAAATATGACACTATCCGTGTCGAAATATAAACCCTGTCGCCCAATTTTTCTAAATGCTCATACAGTCTTAGGTGCGCCTGTGATGTTGTGTAAGCCGCGAGCACCGGGTTTGTATTCCCCATCACATCGGCGAATTCGTCTTCTTTTGCGTGTGTGACAGCCATTAGATTTCGTTAATCGCGTTAATTGAATATATTACATTTGGGGGTCGAAAATTAAGTCAAAATATGGGGCCGGATCGGTAAAAGAGAAACTTTGGTCATGTTGTTTCTTTGACCGAATTTCCCCCAGAACGAATTTAACATTAACTTGCAAGAGCGCGCATACCGCTGTTTTTCGTAATTTTTGTTGCGTCTAGCTCAATCCCTTCATTTTCTTTGTACTCTTGCACGTATTTCGCCTTGTCTTCGTCCGATTTTACCCACGAGGGCCACCGTCAGATTCTTGTTTAGTTTCATAAATTTATTGATATACGATGTAAACAGGCCGCCATTAGAATTATTTATTTTATCATATTGCTCTGTTTTTAGTGCCAGATTTCATATATTTCCATTATTTTGTACCTAGTTCTAGCGCTTTGTACAGTTCGAGTGTCACCCATGCCCACTATCGCTCGCTCTCCATCACTATGTTCGCATCTTGCTGTTTGATGCGTTTCAGTGCACATTCTGCACAACGGAAAATATAATTTTTCGCCAAATCTATACGGCAGTAGTGGGTGGTACAAATTCCTGGGTGGGAGAATTTTCGCTTTAATTAAGCCTGGTAGGGTCGACTTTGAGTTGTGATTTCAGAAAAATTTTCCGTTAAAATTTGCGGGTGGCCGATAGGGTACAAGCCATACTTGTCCTGCAGTCCGGGTACAAGCAGATATCCGTGTACATGATGTGTTCTAATGGATCGCCATTATCATTGCGCCTAATTTTTTCGTACCAGCTTTATTGCATTTGTGCGTCCACCATAAAACGCTTCCCTGGGGTCAAGCGGGTCAACGAATTTTACCGAGTCGAAAAATTGTTTCATCTCTTTATTTGCTTTTAATTGCTGACGCAATTCACACTCCCAGAGTTCTATTACAGCGTAACCCATTGTTGTTGCTTTACGCCGTCTTCCAAGTATTTTGAAACGCTTCTTCCGCCGATGTTATTTGGTCTGCCGTCATTTGTGTCCTTTTCTTCATGCATTTCGGGCACCTGTGCAAAAGCACCCATTGAACTCATACACTGTATTTCCATAAATGCCATCTACGCGATAATTGCCTATTTTTTGCTCATGTGTTGCGCGCGTGTCTGATGTTGATTTTTTGTTCCTCGCTCAACCACTTGAGCCATTTTATAACTGTTATTGAATGCTTTTTCCGTTCGCCTACTGTACCCGTGTGGTACTATGCCTATTGTTTTTGGCTTTAGAGTGAGTTGACCGGAAAACTTTATTACAGGCGCTCGCTATTGTTAAAGAGCACTCAAACGGATCCATTCGGTCTCGGCTAAAAATAGATTGCGAAATTTAAGGCAGCATCTCCTTAAAATGTCAACGTCAGACTCACAATAAGCCAAGAGTTCCGACTTGAAATAAAAAACTTTTCCCTTTTGTTCGGCGTACCATTTTTGGAAACTTTCTTTGTTCTTTGGACTCATGGTGGCTGGGGCATAGTACCGCATCAGGCCACTCACCCGCATAATTTTCGTTCGCCTTTGTATTGAAAAGATGTGGGGAAAAACCCTTTTCAATTCGGGTTCGTCGAATGTTTTTGGCAGAGCAGATAAAGCCATAGGCAGAAAATTGAATGAATCAATTAATTTTACCGATCCGGTACTCAGGCTCATGATTTCTAAGCCTTTTGTGACAATGGTGGGCGCGATGGCTTGCTTAAAAAGGTATTTTAAAATAAAATGTCCATCAAAACCTTTAGCGTTATGGGCGATTGCTATTGCATTTTCAAGGGCAAACGAAATCACAAAATGCATCTGTACAATTATCGCCAAAATATGCGCCGATTCTCACCGCATTTATCGCATTGTCCGAGTGGCTTCGCCAAACAATCTGTACATACAATGTGCGCTATACACAAATTGGAGTTCATGCTCAAGTCTTGAATTTCCGCACGTCTTTCTTGTCTCGTTTCAAAGTCAAAAAATACATATTTGGTCTTTTCTTTTCATCTTTTTCGTCAGATACGACTTGCATGTAACATTTATGATCCGCCGTAACCACGTCAGCCTTACAAATTTTGCAATAAAATTGATCACATTTATGTTTTCGTATTTTATTGACTATATTTACATGCCGACCACACTTTTTACAAAGCATCTTTTGTTGACAGATTGACTGCTGATTTTTTCCGACTTTTTTATGGTTTTCGAAGCAGCTTTGTCCCCTAAATAGGCGATTACAGTCTGTACATTCCACGAGAGCAACGTAAGGGCATGCTTGACCGTAGCAACATGGGCATACTTTGGGAACAGCGGTGCTTAATCTTATCATTATAACCTATATTACAAGCTTCACAAAAGTAGCCGCGATTCATAAAACCAGCCATGCTGCCTATGACATCAAAATGATTATTGTTATGATATAAATGTACAATTTTTTCTGCGGGCGGCCCCTCAAAAAAATGATGGCGTTACAGAAATCGGCGCTAAAGACTTTAATTTGAAAGTTCGGCGTTACCAGCCTGCAATGCTTGCAGCTCAAGTATACCACAAGGGCCTATATGGTCTTGAGCCTGCGAGATTCATCAACTCTTTTGCACTATTTCGCTGCATCGTGTACCGATATGCATCACCCATGCATATATGTTTATATTTAGATTTTAGAGTTTTATCACCAGGCTTCTCCATGTGCAAGGCTCGCGCTTTTGCTACTACTAATGCTCTTGGCAAACATAAATGATCATTATGCTTAATTCTTCGTGTTTTTGCTTTCATCTCTTTTAAATTTATGGTGCGTTTATGTTGTCTGAGCCGCTTTCCAGGGGGCTAACCTCTACAATTTTTATCCGTGTTTCTGGCTGCTCCAGCTGCACTTCCTCGTTTGACTGCAAAATTCGTTCAATTGTATGTACAATTTGTTCACCGTTTATCTGTTCGCCTTTTCAAGAAAGACTGCAATTGCTGGCTTTTTTAGCGTTGGGTGTGTAATTTGCAGGCCTACCATGTCCATTACTTGCTAGTACGGTCCAAAATCTGTGTGATAGCACTGTCAAAATTTCGGCCAAATTTTTTCAAAGTCTAGGCGATCCAAATTTTTAAAGTTTAATGTATATGCTCGCCCTTCCGTATTAAACCGTTTTATTTTTTCTGCGTTTCTGGCTCGCTCAGCTCATAAAATTCCTCTGGCGGGTACACTCATCCACAACTTCCAAACCAATGTCCTCCCACTCCTCCCGCATTTCTTCGTCCGTTTCGTACCAAACGTCTTGTGTTGAAAGTTCTTCCATTTCGATGTCAGAATCCATTTTCAATCAGAAAAGCAATTTCAGAGCAGAACTTCAGAAGTTGAAAAGAATTGAAGATTTTAGGGAATGATGCTTGCCCGTTTCCTCCTTTTATAGTTTCGAGATAGCAGTAGTGATAACTGGTAAAATAATTCTTGGAACTTGGACATCAATGCTTTATGGTCATCATCTAAAATTGATCAATAACTAAAAATAGAACATCAGTTCGGATGGCAAAATTTGACGCTTGTTAAACATTAAGTTGCTCAAGTTTCGGATGGCCCGAAATTCGGCGCTTCGTGCCAAGCTTAAATAGAACGCTCGAGTTCGGCAATTCGAACCTAACGTGCTTTAATGTGTAGTAGTATGGTCTGAAATTCGGCGCTTCGTGCCAAGCTTAAAATAGAACGCCGAGTTCGGCGGTTCACGCTATGCTTAAAATAGAACGCTCGAGTTCGGCGGTTCACGCTATGCTTTAAATAGAACGTCCGAAGTTTGGCGGTTCACGCCTATACTTTCGTGCTTTATTAGTACGGCCCCATTGTAGGCACTTTTGCGCTGTTCAGAGTCTCTATGCTTATGCATGTGCTATATGCTTAAGCACGTATATCTTAACCATTGTAGAGCTGGAAGGTCCACCAGTACTACTAAAGTGCATAAATTCACTAGAAACTGTAATCATGCATTTTTAACACTTTAGCGCTTATACCAGCTTTTGAGGTCATTTTGGCCCAGAAGCCCATTTCTTTCTATGGTACAGACAAGAGTCAAGACCACGTGGGCGTGGGGGTGGGGGTACGCACCCCAGAAGGTCGAATTCTTCCCCCACGAAAACTGAAACCCCCAGAATTTAATTTCTGAAATTTTTTCATTTTTGATGCCAACGGATAGTGCTTGGTGAGAAATTTTGATGAATGGTCTTTTCCCCATACCACTATCTACAAGACCGTTTTTTGACCTCCTTAATTTCGGTTCTGCTTACCTATGGACAAAGACCCCGCGCGTAATGTGCGGATAGATTTCGATGAGAAATATCAAAAGCGTTTTTGCTCCATCACTTGACCAGAAGTTTCAATTTTAGAACTTAGATTGTATTTGCCCATGTATGTTTGGTACATATATTTGGTATCTATGAGCATAGGTGGGCGGCACCAAAATTCGAAGTGCGATTTTCAAAGGTCAAAATGGTGGTATGGCAAAAAACACCATTTTTCAACGTTTATCAAGCACTATTCATTGGCATCAAAAAATTGCGAGAAAAAACAAAAAAAAATTCAAAAATTGAATTCTGTGGGAGGTATTTTGAGTTTCTGGGGTGCACACCCCCAATCACACCTGGGCGTGGGGGTATGCACCCCCTGCGAGAAATCAAAATACCCCCAAAATTCAATCTGTGATTTTTTTTGTTTCTCTCGCAATTTTTTGATGATAATAGTATGCTCAACGAGAAAACGTTGAAAAATGGTGTTTTTCGGCATATTTTTTAAAACCGATTTTTTTACCTTTGAAAAATCTTGTACCCTCCCAGAGTTTTGGTGCTGTCACTTCCCCCAATCCCCCACGCTCAGGTGTGTCTGTGAGACCTACCTATATATTACGAGAGTTACACGTGGCGAACTAGTTTTAGCAGTTCGCGGTAGCCCTCACATAGCCAATACTAGTAGCTATCTACGATAGTGCACTGTGGGCTATGCCTTCAGTCTTCCCACTTTATCCTAATTTTTATTACAAAATTCATTAGATACTTGTCGGTAAACCAGAGTTATGTATATGCTAACATCAGTAATTTGCTTTGTAAGGATTATTGAATGTACGATATCATTGCATTATTTTGATCGTGTCAAACGCGTATATTGTATTATTTTACGTTCAGTTCTATTTTTTGTGAGCGTCGATGGACGCCAACGTTCGTATTCCATATTAGTTTTTACATAACCTATAATATCGTTTAGTTCTATTTTTTGTGAGCGTCGATGGACGCCAATTGAGACTTATGCTAAATTTGGCATTTATAAATTAGTCGATGTTAGTTAGTTGCGCTGTAAAGATTTAGTGTCGTTTTTGGTCTTCGATTCATTTGGCGATAGTGTATTTTGCGTCCCGGCATCTGCCGTGTGTTATTTATCAAAATAAATTTATTTAATCCACCCAGGGGTGTTTTATACCGAGGGTGGTAGCTAATGATCGAGGACTTCTATAATATTAGTGGATTGGAATGGTGACTACCTTTTAATTATTCATTTCGCTCAAAATTCAATAATCTTTTCTCAACTCTAAAATTAGCCAAAAACTTTATTTAATTATTTATGATGATTGACCAGATGAGAGCTCGCTGTTGCTGCAGTTCATTGTGCTGCACATTGGGCAAAAACATTCCAGAACAAGTGTAAACTAAGAAAAAGTTAATTAATCAACGAGCTGGGGTGAGATAGGTCAACTGACCTGGCGGCATTCCGGGATTTAGGTATTCGGTACGAGAATTAAGATTTAGGGCGTAGCTGCTGAGACTCCCGACTAAAAGCGGTCAGCAATATTAGGACTGAGGAGTCGAAATGTCTCAAAGAGTCAGAAAATCGAAGTTATTATTTGACCACGCGATTGGGACCAGCGCTAAGAGCAGATTTAGGTACCTAAGTAAATCCCGAAGGTGAATACATACATCCGTTTCTATGTTGATTTTGTAGACATAGAGCGGATCCATGGGTATTGCACTGGAAGTCCTGTTTATCCTTTGTATTTATACTGGAAGTTCCCCCTTCGAGGTTGCTAGCTACAACCGACCTGGTCAGTCATCTTAAAAACTATTTATACACCCCAAAAATCATTATTTTTGGCTATCTATTTATGTGTAACGTTTGTTCACCTCTGTTCTTGTGTCGACCGTGTTCGTGGCAGTGCGCATTTAAGTAAACGTTCGTGGTAAAACTTTTGTGTATCGTGGCAAAGTCCTTCATATTTTTCCATTTCCGTCGACCCTCTGGCGACGAGGTGTCAAGGACACTACTATTTTTCCATTTCCGTCGACCCTCTGGCGACGAAGGTGTCAAGTACACTATTATTTTTCCATTTTCGTCGACCCTCTGGTGACGACAACTTTCCATTTCCGTCGACCCTCAGGCCGACGATTCCTCATCATTTTCCCTCGACGATATATTTTGCCACATAGGTTTTTTGCCTACATGTGCTCTAAGCTCTTATGCTGTACGCTGCTCACGCTTAGTCTTACACGTATCTTTTCATTTTCACGTTAGTTACAGCTTACCTAGTTTAAGTGAATACTATATACATGAAGATACCTTTTCGATCTCGAAAAAAAGGTTAAATTCAACATTTTCGCCAAATTCCGATTTGGTCAAATTTCTAATACCAAACATTACATTTTTAAAACGTTTTCATACCTAAAAATGGCTGGTAAGAAAATTTAAAAACGTCTCGATCAAAAAGCCTTGAAGCTCCTTCTAATTCGGTTTGTCAACAAAAAACCGTACTTGCTGACTCTAATTCGAGTACTAATAATGACAAATCACCCTCGTCGTTACATGCTTCATGTTTCACATTCTGACGACGAGTATATGCCTGACAAGGCGCGATCGATCATTAATAATTATGCTAACCCTGTTAGAGATAATTTACATAATGATACGATCATCAATAATACGCACACCCTTAATAAGTCAAATAACCAGGAACCTGGTTCTGAGCCGCATAAATTAGCCTCCGATGAAGAGTGCGATAATGGCTCAAGCATAAAAACCGAAAATAATTACCAAACTGTAACACTAATCAACTTATATGCGAGACTCTGCAATGTATACGTATGCAGTTTTGCTGAGCCTTTTCTTCACAAGTAAATCAAGATAAAGAGGAAAATTCAGGTAATCGTAAGAAACTTCAGCGGAATTAAGTAATCTATTTAAGACGCAAATAGTTTCAAACGCATTGAAGTTAACCCATCTAAGAATTTGGATTGCTCCAGAACATTTACCTACGACTTCACAGAGGCTCGTTATCTCGGCCATTGCTTTCGTTAAATCGAAATGCGCCTTCATTTGTGCCTAATTCATTAAATTCGGCTTCGCAGCCGAGTTAAGCCCTCCTCCGCTGCAATATTTTCCTTCAAATGTCGAATTACCGCCAAATAATTTCGTTTGAATCCTTGAATATCGAAATTCCGCCAAATAATTCTATTTTTGCATTCTTCAAATATAGAAATTCATTACAAGAACTTAACTTGTCTGGCGAAAATATCGAACCTAATAATCAGCAAAATTCATCTATGCAATTACCCGAGTCATCCGCAAGGAGGCATTAGGTGTAAAATTTTCTGAAGAAAGTTCGAGTAGTTATGATCGCCCACGTCGCCATCATTCATGTAGTAGACATAGTCCACGACGTCATCGCCATCGTCACCATCACGATTCCGGATTCCTCATCAGGTTCTGAGCATAGCAAGTCACACCTTGCTGATACTCTAAATCGTGGACCTTTCATGCAACAAATGCAAATTGCTATCGCAAATAAAAAATTTTTTAATGCAGATAAATCAGATATACGAGCATTTTTCACAGAATTTGAATTGCTTGCTGACACTTACGATATTGATAAATTGGTTCATGTCAAATTCATGTCATCATTTTTAGACCCCTACGCTTCGCGTCCTATTCCATTCGTTATCTGCTGATACAAGGCAATCTTATACGAAATCGAAGTATGCGTTAATAGCGGAATTTTGTCCTTTGGACACCGAAGCACTTTTCGATCGTTTTTAGAACGTAAACGGCAACGAATCGGTCAAAGCATTTTATCTTGCAGTTAATCGACATTGATAAAGCGCAACCGCATCTTGAAATCGACTGTGATCATTTCAATCATTTGCTTCATCATCATTGAAAAAAGGCCTATTACCTGAAATATCAAAAGAAGCGTATCATCGTGCGCCAAAAGCATCACTAGCTGAATTCTTAGATAACGCTTTAAACGCAGAGTTCGCGAATAATGAATACGCGAATAAAAAAGCATTAACGCCGTATGTATCGGTAACAGCCGCCCCTACAGGAGGCGCAATACCCAAAGATACATTTCGTGCGTCTAATCAAAATGAGCCAGATCGCTCGTTTCAGAATACATCTTATCGTTCGTCATGCGTTGAGAAACCACAAAACTCTCCTCGTAAATATTGCACCTTTTGCAAACGCACAGGTCATGTCTACGAAGAATGTTTCATGCGTCAGCGACAACAAACATCTAATAATAATTATTATTCTGACCGTAACAGAAACAATTCGGGTTCTCAGGTCACCATGATGACCACATCTGCATTTTTACGACTTGGTTTTAATCTACCACCTAAACAAATCTCTCAAGTTGTTCATGGTATAGGTGAAATCACAGCAGTTGTGCGATACAAAGTAAAAATAACTATCACAATCGCTGATCATGCAATTCCCACGGTAGTATCTATTATAGATAATTTGCCGGAAGATATACTCTTGGGATTTGATTTTTGTGAATCCGCTCTAATGTGGGTTAATCCTATCGAGCGTTGTGCATTTTTAAATGGCATAAAAGTTAAACTTTTATCACCATCCGAAAAATTCAGCGTCGAGCGCAAAGCCAACACAACCACTTCTGGTGTTGTATGTGTTCATGTTTCGCTACCGGAGCCAGTAATCATACAACCTCGACACGAATTAATAACCCCAGGATATATAAGTCATGGTTCTTGCGATTTCGATATCGCTTTATTCGAACCAAATTCCGACTTCATGGAAAAAACATCACTTTTTGTTGCACCTTCTATAGTCGATGCATCACAACCTATATTTCCTGTTCGTGTATGTAATATCTCTAAAGCGCCAATTCGCATCGATTCTGGCGATATTATTGGTTCACTAATCACTGACGTTGAAGTTGTGTCTCATGTCGCCAATTCAGACGATAGGACACCAGAACTTTTCTCGTCAATAAATAAAGCATTAAACGGTTCTGCCGTTAATTCACAACAACAACAACAAATTCGTGAACTTTGCCTAAAATACGATTCCATTTTCGCTTTAAAAAACGAGCCTCTTGGCCGGACCCCCTTGGTCAAACATCATATTGATACCGGGGATAATCCGCCAGTGGTTGGAAAAACATATCGTGTCGAACATTCTCGACGAAATTCTATGCAGAAAATCATCAACGAAATGCTTGCTGATAAAATCATTCGGCCCACGACCAGTCCATGGGCTAGTCCATTGTTCCTCATAGGAAAAAAGGACGGTTCCCTAAGACCTGTCGTTGATTATCGCAGATTAAATGATGTAACTAAAACGCAAGTATATCCTTTGCCTCAGCTCGATGATTATTTCGATACGCTAGGCTCAGTTGCTTATTTTAGTACATTAGATCTAAAATCTGGATACTGGCAAATCCCACTCGATGATAAATCTCGAGAAAAAACCGCATTCATATGCCCTGTTGGTCATTATGAATTTGAAGTGCTACCTTTTGGATTAAAAAATGCGCCCGCAGATTTCCAGAGATTAATGGAACTAGTTCTCGCAGGTCTCAATTGGAAATCTTGCCTTGTTTATATCGATGATATAATCATTTTTTCGCGCACATTTGAAGAACATTTACAAGATCTCCAAAACGTATTCATTGCACTTCAAAGCGCAAAATTACGGGTTAAACCTGATAAATGTCATCTTGCTCAAGCCGAAGTAAAATTCCTTGGCCATAGCATTAGTTCGCTTGGCATTGCTCCCGATATGTCCAAAGTCACCGATTTAGTCGCATTTCCCGTTCCAAAAACGGTTAAATCTTTACAAAAATTCCTTGGCTTAGTCCAATGGTTTAAAAAATTCGTTAAAGATCTGGCTAAAATCGCTAAACCTTTATTCCATCTTCTTCGTAAAGATGTTGAATTTTGCTGGACTGGTGAGCATCAAACTGCTTTTGAACTATTGAAAAAAGCATTTACTTCGCCTCCAATATTGCAACTACCTAAATTCGACGATGAACACCAATTTATTCTAACAACTGACGCTAGTAACTATGCGTTAGGTGCTATTTTAACACAAAAGCATTTACCTTCGAAATCTCGCTTCATTCTTAGCTACGCTAGTCGTGTGCTAAATTCTGCCGAATGTAACTATGCTACTTCGGAGAAAGAAGCGTTAGCAGTTGTCTGGGCAATCAAACATTATAGACATTATTTATATGGTACAAAATTTATTGTCGAAACTGATCACCAAGCACTAACTTGGCTTGTGAATGTAAAAGACCCATCGAGTCGATTACGTCGTTGGGGTCTCAAATTACAGGAATATGAGTATGAAATCGTGTACGTTCCTGGCGCATATAATTGTGCAGCGGATCTATTATCACGACATCCTAAATATGATCATGCTGAACATAAATATAAACTCGAACGAAAATCTATCGTTAATATCGCAAATTTAGACTCAGAAGATTCTGAATCTGAGGACGAATCGGTCCCACCTGACCGACCACGCGATAATATTCCTGATTTACCATCTGATAATCCTAATGCGCCCATTGACCCTACAAATAATCGACCTCCTACTTTTCGTGAGCGCATTCAGCTTACTGAAGCAGAAAAAGCTGAAATGCTAACGCCTGCGCGATTACTCGCAGAGCAGCGTGCTGATGACGAATTGCATAAAATTCGCATTGCATTGAACGATTTAACAACGAAAAAATATCGTGACGAGTTTTTTCTTGTAAACGATATCATTTTTCGTCGTTTCCAACCAAAGCGTTCACCTACTGTCGTTCATCAGCTAGTAATTCCCAAATCACTACGTCGTTTTATTTTGACCGAATTTCATGATTCCATTTTTGGAGCTCATTTTTCATCGCGTAAAATCTTGCCCGCCATACAAATGCGTTATTGGTGGCCGCGTATGGAAAATGATGTGATCGCTTGGTGTAAGAATTGTGATGTTTGCTTGCAACGCAAGGTCGCGTTAAATTCTACATCTGTTCCTATGCAACCAATTGAGGTGTCTGCACCTTTTGAACTTATTGCATGTGACTGTTTGCATATGCCGCGATCATCATCCGGTAATGACCAAATTGTAGTTTTCATGGATTACTTTACCAAATATGTGGAAGCTTTTGCTGTTTCCGACATAAAAGCTACAACTATAGCTAAACTCTTATTGCACGAAATCATTCCACGTTATGGAGTTCCTAAACGATTTTTAACCGATCAGGGTTCGAATTTTACATCCGCCTTGATTTCGGAAGTTTGTAAATTACTTAACGTTCAAAAAATCTTTACGACCCCATATCACCCTCAGTGTGATGGTCTCGTTGAACGTTATAATCGAACTCTCATTGATGGTTTATCCAAATTAAGCGCAAGAAATGAGTATGATTGGGAGCAATATTTGTCATTTGCATTGTTCGCGTATCGTGCGACTCCGCAAGCATCAACAAATATCTCACCTTTCGAAATGCTATATGGTCGCGAACCAGCATTTCCTCTCGATATTTTACTCATAAATGATCTAACTATAAATCCAAATTTACCACCAATTGCGGAAAAATATGTCATAGATTTAAAGCTTACGTTGCAAGATTTGCACGAAATAGCTTCTAAAAATCTATCACAAGCACGTAAACAACAAAAAACGCAATACGATAAAACCGTCACCGAACATAATTTTGCTGTTTCGGATATCGTTTATCTTAATAATACTTCGGTGATAGATCCCGAAATTGGCAAATTATCACCTAAACGCGTAGGCCCGTATAGAATCGTGGCACTACCAACGCCTGAAACCGCAAAAATTGTATATGTCTATAATCCTTTAATTAGCCATCTCATTCATCGAAATAGACTTCTTCCAGAGCCTAAACTACCTTATTCGGATTTAATTGCCGAAAAGCACGCATATGTCCCTGGCGATTTTGTGTTGGTAAAGCTACCACATCGCCCTCTGGCTCCGGCTGTAGTCATAAGTTTTTCGGACTTACCGGGCCGAGAGAAGAGATTACGGGACTGCGCGCCGGTACGTTTATTAAATGGCTCTAAAACCGCACATACAATCCCATTATCTGACATTTCTCCTTTTGCTGAACCATGGCTGAGCAAGTTGTCAACAGCAAAGAGGAAGTCTTGGAGTCAGTTGGTCAGCGATTTTAGTATAAAAGTCGCGAACCAGCCAATTTGAATGAATTTTGCACAGCAATGGAGGAAGTAGCTGCTCCTAAGCAGATAAGCTTCCCTAATCCAACGCCGCAAATTTAATTCATTCTATTTTTTTTTTTTTTGAGAAGCGATTCTCAAAAAATTAATTTTTTTTCTGGGATTGGGAACCCCTTTTCAAAATTTTTTATTTTTGGGGAGGTATTTTGATTTTTGAGGAGGTATTTCGACTTCTGAGGGGGTTCATACAAACCCCCCAAACCCCAAACCCCAAACCCTTCAAACCCCCAAACCTTTCAAACACCCATACCACACCCACCACCCACGCCCATGTGTGAATGCAAGCGAGTGCCGTGTAAAGTACGCAGGCATGTTGTCAGATTGGAGATTTCTGCCCAAATCGAAATCAGAAAAACGAGGATATTGGAGATTTCTGCCCAAATCGAAATCAGAAAAACTAGGACATTGGAGATTTCTGCCCAAATCGAAATCAGAAAAACTAGGACATTGGAGATTTCTGCCCAAATCGAAATCCGTAAAACGAGAATGGTTATCGAGGAAAGATTTGGAGATTTCTGCCCAAATCGAAATCTGAAAAACGCGGATGGATCGTCGCCCCATCGACCAGCAGTTCGTTTTCCGGATGTGGATTCCCGGACATTTATCGCGTTGTGTTAATTTTTTCATTATTTCTCTCAATTTTCTCATGCATTATGATCTTATGTGCTTTACAATCTAGTGTTTACAATCCTATTTGCTCAATATCAAAGCGATATTGTTGTTAAGATATCATAACCCTTTAACGGACAAGGGTTCAAACCCAATCTAAAATATTTCATCTTAAAATTTTTTCCTACCCCGAGGACTGAAGGATTGGATAAAAGTTATCAAACCTTGCGAAAGTCCATTGCATGGTTGTTGACCATAATTAACCATGACGTTTATACACGATGTTTGTGTTTATGACGTGCCTACGTCATTATTCGTTTTATTGAAACGTCTGGCCGTCAGGATCGTGGATACGATTGCTTATATTGAGGCGCACTCAGCCGCCGTTTGTTTTGGAAAATTCGATACTGCGTTTCGAATTTTTTCCGAAACGTGGGGAGTGTAACTACGAGAGTTACACGGTTTGGCGAACTAGCCTTAGCAGTTCGCGGTAGCCACTCACATAGCCAATACTAGTAGCTATCTACGATAGTGCACTGTGGGCTATGCCTTCAGTCTTCCCACTTTATCCCTAATTTTTATTACAAAATTCTATTAGATACTTGTCCGGTAAACCAGAGTTATGTATATGCTAACATCAGTAATTTGCTTTGTAAGAGTTATTGAATGTACGATATCATTGCATTATTTTGATCATTTTAGTAAAACGCGTATATTGTATTATTTTACGTTCAGTTCTATTTTTTGTGAGCGTCGATGGACGCCAACGTTCGTATTCCATATTAGTTTTTACATAACCTATAATATCGTTTAGTTCTATTTTTTGTGAGCGTCGATGGACGCCAATTGAGACATGTAAATTTGGCATTTATAAATTAGTCGATGTTAGTTAGTTGCGCTGTAAAGATTTAGTGTCGTTTTTGGTCTTCGATTCATTTGGCGATAGTGTATTTTGCGTCCCGGCATCTGCCGTGTGTTATTTATCAAAATAAATTTATTTAATCCACCCAGGGGTGTTTTATACCGAGGGTGTGATAGGCCGGCCCCAACCGTCGAGGACTTCTATAATATTAGTGGATTGGAATGGTGACTACCTTTTAATTATTCATTTCGCTCAAAATTCAATAATCTTTTCTCAACTCTAAAATTAGCCAAAAACTTTATTTAATTATTTATGATGATTGACCAGATGAGAGCTCGCTGTTGCTGTATTTAAAGTTCATTGTGCTACCTACATTAGGAACCAAAAACATTTCAAGACAAGTGTAAACTAAGAAAAGAAGTTAATTAATCAACTTGAGCTGGGGTGAGATAGGTCAACTGACCTGGCGGCATTCCGGGATTTAGGTAGGTACGAGTATTAGGATTTAGGGCGTAGCTGCTGAGACTCCCGACTAAAAGCGGTCAGCAATATTAGGACTGAGGGAGTCGAAGCCGTAGGTCTTCAAAGGTCCAGAAAATCGAAGTTATTATTTGACCACGCGATTGGGACCAGCGCTAAGAGCAGATTTAGGTACCTAAGTAAATCCCGAAGGTGAATACATACATCCGTTTCTATGTTGATTTTGTAGACATAGAGCGGATCCTTTGTATTTATAATATGTACCTAAATTAAATTAAAGGTAAAAGTTTGACTGAAATTTAATACTGACTGAAAAATAACAATGCGAACATCGTTAGGTAGTTATTCAAATCGTATATACAGGTAACATGGAGTGCGAAACAGTTTAAACATTGGCAGTTGATTACATTGAATACAATAGACGATAGCAACAAAACAAAAAGTAGGAACATACACGACAGATGGGCATAAAAGTGCGAGCTTGAAAGGGACTGAAGCAAACAAGGGGGTGGGCGGGCGACGGCCTTATTCTGAAGGGGGTCCGGTCCACACGTGGGCGTGGGGGGGGGGTTTGGAGGGTATGCACCCCCAAAAGTTGGAATACCCCCCAAGAATTCGATTTTTGATTTTTTTGGCTTTTTTAGCCATTTTTTGATGCCATTGGATAGTGTTCGATGAGAAACGTCGAAAAATAGTGTTTTTCCACCATACGACTACTTTTAAGACCATTTTTGACCTTTTTCACCCCCCAGAATTTCGGTGCTGCCTACCTATGGTCAATGGGCGTGGATAAAATGCATGTACCTCTCAAGAAGGCCAAATACCCCCCAGAATTCAATTTTTGAATTTTTTACCCGCAATTTTTTCATGCTAATGGATAGTGCTCGTCGCTCGAGCGAAACGTTAAAAAGGGTGTTTTTTCGCCATACCATTTTTTGACCCACGGAAAATCTTGCAACCCCAGAATTTTGGTGCTGCCCACGTATAATGGTCATCTCACATATATGGGCGCGGAATCCCATAATTGATAGACCCCAGAATTGAATTTTCGAAGATAGTTTTGGCGATTAGCCCCATCGGAAACCCATAATGTGGCCGCTGCCCATGTTTTGGGGTCACGCAGTCATACTTCAACAGCGAGACGGGTTTGTATTCATGCATAAGCGTGAGAGAATCTAGACCACACGTGAGCGTGGGGGGTTATGCACCCCCAGAAGTTGGAATATCCTCCCAGAAATCAAAATACCCTCCCCCAGAATTCAATATTTAAAATTTTTGATTTTTTAGCGATTTTTTGATGCCATTGGATAGTGCTCGATGAGAAAGTCGAAAAATGGTGTTTTTTCGCCATACGACCACTTTTAAGACCATTTTTGACCTTTTAAAATTTTTTCACCCCCCTCCCAGAATTACGGTGCTGCCTATCTATGATCTAGACCCCCGAAGATGTGAAAGACCCCCACAGAATCGAATTTCGGTGCGACTTTTAGTAATTTTGCCCCATCCATCCGACCCCCAGAATTTAGTTGCTGCCGACGTATGGTTGTATTCCTAGGTAGGCAGCACCAACAGTCTGGGGACAGGGTACAAGATTTTTCAACGGTGAAAAAACGGTCTTAAAAATGGTGGTATGGCGAAAAAACACCATTTTCAACGTTTCTTATCGAGCACTATCCATTGGCATCAAAAAATTGCGAAAAAGAACAAAAAAATTTTAAAAATTGAATAATGGAGGTATTTTGGTTTCTCGGGGGGTGCACACTGCACACCATGCGTGGGCAGCAAGAAAATTCTGGGGGGTGCAAGATTTTTTGAAGGTCATAAAATGGCCTTAAAAATGGTGGTATGGCGATAAAAACACCATTTTTCGACGTTTCTCATCAAGCACTATCCATTGGCATCAAAAAATTGCGAAAAAAACGAAAAAAAATTTTCAAAAAATTGAAGTCTGTGGGGGGAGGTATTTTGGTTTCTGGGGGTGCATACCCCCAAACCCCCCACGCCCAGGTGTAGTGCACACACCCCAAACCCCCCGCCCCACGCCCAGGTGTGGTGTATTCCCCCCACGCCCACGCGTGGTTGTATTGTATTTGTATCGAGAAGCGCTTGTACTAGTTTTTAGGTCATTTTGATCCATGAAAGCTTGGCCTCCCCTAGACCAAATGACCCCAAAATAGCCGTTTTCTTGCCCTAAGGATTACATTATAACGTGCAAGATAGGTAATAATAACCATACATGGGCAGCAAGAAAATTGTAGGGGGGTTTTAAAATCGTAAAAAATTGCCAAAAATAAAATTCTGGGGGTCTAGAATTATCTGTGGGGTGCTTTTCAACTTCTGCGAGGTGTATGGATCCCCCAGACCCCCCACGCCTATGTGTGATAATAACTGAGTAAGGGTCAGAGATTGAAAAAAATGAAAAATCGACTGCTTCAAAGGATTTCATATTTACGTAGAAGGAAGATCAAAAGTCAATAATCAAAAGTTCAAAACAGCAAATGGGCATAGCAGGTTTGGCGAGTTTAGACTTCCAGAATCTAAACGCGCCAAAATCGAATTTTTGCAGTTTTTCCGTCGCGTAACATTCCCAAAATTAAACAGTTATCCGTGTATGAAAAAACCCGCAAAAAGTCGGCGCTCATTCGTGGTGTGAACAGTAATCAAAAAAAATATTCGTTAAACTTGGCCAAAAAAGCTGCTAACTAACACTTTTAGCAACAAAAAAAGCAGGAAATAAATAACGCGCGAATACTGTTTCACTAAAAAATTCACCAGAAAACTAATAAAAATCAACGACGCACTACAATAATTTGCGTAAAACGTACAATAATAAAATTATATTTTGTACAATTCGATAAAAGCGCTCAAAATATCGATTCGGCGCTGCGAGACAAATGCACCGGTTGGCTAGGACTTCGCTCGAGGCGTTTTTTGGGCAATTTTTCGAAAACTTTCAGCAGCTGATGAAAATTTGGTCTATCGTCTGGCTTGAACGCCCAACATTGTATTAGAACGTCCTAAACGGTGCATAAGGCTGATTAAGGGGTTCCTTAATTTTCGGATTAGATTAGAAATTCATAAAATTTTTCAAAAGTTAAACGAGATTATACTGGAAACCAGGGCCGTATTTAGGGAAGAAGAGGGGCCAGGGGGCGGCCGCCTTTCCCTCGTGGCCGAAAAAAATTTTGGCAGGTAAGATAATGCACGCAAAATTAGGAAAATTGCACGCCTTTGATTTGAAATCTTAAAATTTTCGGCGCCAGATGTGAAGTATTTTCTATAAATTTGGCTCAAGCGCGACCAGAAATCGATATTTTCGAGTGAAACAATTTTTTGTCTAGAAAAGTTCGAACTTTACGATCCTAATGGATAGAACACGTCAAAAAACGTCGAAAATTGCAGTTTTCTGCGAGCTATTCCGACGAATTTCCCGTGATATACATAGACCAATTTCTGGATACGAATCCTGGATATGGGCCTGCTGGAAACCATATGACAAAGTATATACAGCTAAATAAAAAATTAAATTCACGCTGAACGCTTTATTATATTAAACAAAGAATTTTCCGGATGTACGTCTTTTGTCACTAATCCAGCTTAGGCTTAGGAATATGCACTCAGCTTGACGTTAGCATTTAAAGCAAGCCGAAACGACAATAGCGGATTAAGGCTGTATTAGGATACTTAGGGATTGGTCCTATGCATACATGTAAGAAGGGGGATCTTTCCACCCAAAGTTGGTTGTCCCCCACCCCAACCCCTAAAGCCAGAAAATTCTTGACGCCAAGCCCCAATTTTTCGGAAAAATTCAATTTTTATGGCCGTTTTGACTCCTTTTTGGCACTTTTTGGCCGAAAATTGAACTTTATTTACCCCCTCTTCACATAGCCAGAGGGCGGGGGGGACCACACCTGGGCGTAAGGAAAGGGGTTTGGGGGTATGCACCCCCGAGAAACCAAAATACCCTCAGAAACTAAAATACCCTCCATAATCTAATTTTTGAAATTTTTTTTTGTTTTTTTCGCAATTTGTTGATGCCAATGGATAGTGCTCGATGAGAAATGTTGAAAAATTGTGTTTTTTCGCCATACCACCATTTTAAGCCCATTTCTTTATCTTTTAAAAATCTTGACCCCAGAATTTTGGTGCCGCCCACCTATGGCGGGGACCCCCGACATAAAATTTAGAGCTGTTACATGTATGACCAAATGTATGTATGTACTCGTACAAAGACTTTTCTGGACCGTCTACGTACACGTACAAAGATTTTTGATGAACAAAACTCTAAGGATGTCTCAAATTCCCGAAAATTTTCGAAATTAGTAAAAATGCCATTTGAAAAGGTAAAGCTGTCAAGTTTTCCTCCAGAATTGAGTTTTAAAGCTCGAATCGGCCATAATAATCTCGTGCTTCACACAGTTTAGTTATTTGCACTATTTGTATGTACGGTGAAAGCCTAGACTTGACTACACACCTGGGCATGGGTAGGGGGTTTTGGGGGGTATGCACCCCCTAGAAATCAAAATACCCCCAGAATTCAATTTTTAAAATTTTTTTCTCTCGTTTTTTTCGCAATCTTTTGATGCCAATGGATAGTGCTCGATGAGCAACGTCGAAAAATGGTGTTTTTTTCGCCATACCACCATTTTTAAGGCAATCTTTTGACCTTTGAAAAATCTTGCACCCCCAAGAATTTTCTTGCTGCCCACGTATGCTTGACTAGTAGTTTTTGAAAATATGCGGAAAATATTTTGTACAAAGTTGACAATTTTTTATCTTGATTGTTTTCGTGAACTTTTGCATTTTTTACCGTCCGAAACCCAAAAATTGACTAGACTACATTACCGCAGTTCGAAAAATCCAGTTTTACCGCAGGAAGCGATATAATAAAATATTACGGTATCCTAAAATTTGCATGCACAAAATATACAAAGACTTGAATTGTCCTCCAAATCATAATCACTGTGACATCGCATACAAAAGTCTGCTGCATTTTTGTACTGTTTTATCACACTTTAGAACTTTTTTACATTCAAAACACGTACAAAGAGATTTTGTGAAAACACTGATACGCTGTATAAGCACATCAGGGCGTGGGGGTTTGGGGAACACGCACCCCCACCCCCCGAGAAACCAAAATACCCCCAGAATTCAATTTTTGAAATTTTTTGTTTTTTTGTTTTTTCGCAATTTTTTGATGCCAATGGATAGTGCTCGATGGAAAAACGTTGAAAAATGGTGTTTTTATCGCCATACCACCATTTTTAAAGGCCATTTTGACCTTTGAAAAGATCTTGCACCCCTCCCCCAGAACTTTGGTGCCACCCACCTATGTGTATAAGGGGCAGTATGTTTCATGCTCAGCTTCAAATAGCCTAGCCAATTTACCGAAACTACTTATTATCGTGTCAGTCTAGTGTCTATACACATCATGGTAATTTCAGGCGAAAAAATCTGCCCCAAAAATTGTGTCTAAAGAACCTAACTGGGCTTAAAACCCATGTTTACGCATCGAAAACACTATTTATTTAAAAATTTTGACAATGCTTTTTCATTATAAGACATAATTGCGTGAAATTTTCATATAAATCCAGTTAAACCGAATAAAATGTGGGAAAATAATTAAAACTTTTAAACCGATGGATCGCTAAGGCTTAAAACTGCATATTGTGAATTTTTTTGCAAAATAGAAAATTACACAAGTTATATCTGGAAGCGAACAGCAAATCAAGAAAAAACAATAGAATTGTCTATGATAAAGACAAACGAACAAAAGCAGTTACAAAGGAGTCTAGCGTTTTTTTACTGAATTTCTAAGAACCAACCAAGAAATTGAAAACATGCGAAGCCATATTTAACATCTTCTTATACGTTGCTTATCTAACGATTTTTTTAGAAAATGAAGGCGAATCGTCTCCAAAACAGTCTAAAACGCATCTTGAAATGACCTAAAAATGTCAGTTTCTTACGCAAAAGTTAATAAAATATACCCTTTCCTTTTACATTCATTATTCTTATATGTATGTACCTCTTAAGGACAGAGGTGAAATTCTGCGAAACTTGACCGGAAATTCCTCACAATTTTATATGAATTTTTTATCGAAAGATTAATAAGCATGATTGCTTGTTTGTTACAAACATAGGTGGGCGGCACCTGAATTCTGGGGTGTGCAAGATTGTTTCAAAGGTCAAAAATGGCCTTAAAAATGGTGGTATGGCAAAAAAACAACATTTTCAAGGTTTCTCATCTAGCACTATCCATTGGCCACAAAAATTGCGAAAAAAACAAAAAAATTTCAAAAATTGAATTCTGGGGGTATTTTGGTTTCTGGGGGTGTGCATACCACACCTGGGCGTGGGGGGGGTTTGGGGGGTATGCACCCCCCAGAAACCAAAATACCCCCCAGAAATCGAAATAACCCCCCAGAATTCGATTTTTGAAAATTTTTTTCGTTTTTTTCGCAATTTTTTGATGCCAATGGATAGTGCTTGATGAGAAACGTCGAAAAATGGTGTTTTTATTGCCATACCACCATTTTTATGACCATTTTTTGACCTTCAAGCAATCTGCACCCCAGAATTTTCTTGCTGCCCACGTATGGTGCATACCCCACGCCCAGGTGTGGCTTACAAATAGCCAGTGAATCTTGATTGTAATTATGATCAATTTTTAATCCAAACGTTACACATATATTCTCTGATAACAAACCTTTATTTCTCTGGCAACGGGCAAATTATTTAACCCAGGCTTCAACCCTTTGCAACAATGCCAAATAATAGAATCAGTAGGTAATTTTTTGTACGGAAATTCGTAAGACAGAAGCTCGTACCACACGGTCCCGAAATAGAGAAATAAGGCTTGAAGAAAATACGAATGCAGAAAAAAAATTATAATAAAGAGTTTGGCATAAAATGTTTGGTCATTTTGTGAGTTATGTAAAAAGACACTATACAGATCATACATGATCTGGGGGTTTCACACCCCCTTCCAGAATTCACGATTTTTCACATATTTCCGAAAAAATGTGCTGTCTTAAGTGTTTTTAGTCATCCATATTCGCTGAAAAGTATCAAATTTTCGGCGTTTTGCGCCATATACTCATTTTTTAACCATATTTTGCTCAATTTATTCCTAACTAGTTGAGCTGCCCGGCGTTGCCACGGCTGAACTTAAACCTGATAGCTATATGGAATTAATATGTCTCTTGTATTTTTTATTTTTCAAGACTTTTGATGTTTCTGGGATATTTCTAAAAAAATTGTTGGTACAAACCATATTTTATTTTTTGGATTTTGTCAACCATTTTTTTGATCAAATCCATATTTTTGACGTTACAGAATGGTTTTGAAAATTGTTTAGCCATAATCATATTTTTGATGTTCTGGGGTGTTCTGGAAATTTTTTTAATAAAACCCATATTGTTGATGTTTTTGGGATGTTTTGGAAAATTTTTTTCATCAAACCATATTTTTGATGTTTTGGAAAATTTTTTTAATCAAACCCATATTTTTGATGTTTTGGGATGTTTTGGAAAATTTTTTTCGTCAAACCATATTTTTGATGTTTTAGGATGTTTCGAAAAATTTTTCGGTCAAACCATATTTTTGATGTTTTAAAATTTTTTGTTTGTTGTAGCAAAGGGTGTCATATATCACGTGATATGTTATAGCTGATGGTATCTCCTATCTTATATCACTGCATGTTATGGCACAGACAGGGTATCTATACCAAACCTATCTTATAGCATTGCCTATCTCGTAGCACAGGGTATCTTATATCCCATACTATCTTATAACATTGCCTATCTTGCAGCTCAGGTATCTTATATCACTTCCTATCTTATAGCATTGCCTATCTTGTAGCACGGGGTATCTTTTATAACGTTCTATCTTATAGCATTGCCTATCTTGTAGCACGGGGTGTCTTATATCACGTCCTATCTTATAGTATTGCCTATCCTGTAGCACAGAGTATCTTATATCACGTCCTATCTTATAGCATTGCTTATCTTGTTGCACATAGTATCTCATACCATGCCTATCTTATAAAATTGCCTATGTTATAGCATCATTTGGTTAAACCCGTATTTTGATGTTTCACAGTGCCGATCAATGCTATAACATATAACAACGTACATAGTGTCGCCAGCCATGCTCCTCTTGGCCGGGGTATCCCTATACAAACAGTATAAACTAATTTTTGAAAAAAATAGCAAAAAATCGGCCATCTCCCGAAATCGTGGAGGCTTATAGCACAGGGGCCAAGCCTGCTCCCTCCCTGCCCAGGGCCAATGGGTGCGTTTGTCGAAATTTCAAGATCGCTACGGCTCCTTCCCCCATTGGACCGACCTCGGCCCAAAATATCAGCCCACCAAATTTCATTGGGCCGGAGCCAACCCCGGCACGAACATACATACAAACAAACAAACTTTCAAAAAATATATATGTAGATTATTTTTGAATTTTTTTGTTTTCATGCTGTAGAAAGACAGAGCAACGTCAGAAACGCCGAAAAGCGATGTTTTTACGCGTATCCACGATTCTTGATACCAAAAAACACTTTAAAATTTCACCCCCCAGAATTCCCACATACTGGGCATGTTTGATACAGATGCGTCATACAACACAAATCAAATGTTCAAGAATAAACAAAGACAAAAGGAATAAAACGCTACACACATTACATGTGTGCGGCCTAAAATACTCAGAATTATATTTATACATCCAGATTATTGTAATTTTTATAAAAACACCAAATATTTAATTTTTATATGAAATTTCACCAACGAATCCTTACTAATGCAATATATTCCAATTATAATCAAAGATTAATGATTAAAAAAATTATTTTACGTTTTCAAATCGAGGCTACTGAAGTGATGACATTGCTTTGCATACCTATATAAATTACATATCTAAGCAATTACCAAACTACCAGACGTGTTTTTAAGGGGATTGACCCCCCAGAATTTTTAGGGGAATTGACTACCCGCCGGAATAGTCGATTTTTATTGTAAAACTTGCAAAAGTGTGCCCTTTTAAGCGTTTTTGGCTCAATATCTCAAATTTTCGGCGCTTCGCGCCATACACACATTTTTGACCATATTTTGTTCAATTTTTTGAATTTTTTTTACGTTTTTTTGTCCTAAAAAGAATAAGCATTGTATGAAACGTCAAAAACAGTGTTTTTGACGTGTACCCATCGTTTTTAGCCCAAAAAGGCACTTTTAAAAAAAATTTTTGGGCCTGACCCCCCAGAATTCTAACGCTGTTTATACATGTAGACTGTAACAATTAAGCAACAGATAACTTAATATCGATCAAATTCGTCTTTTTTAAATCTGTAGAATATGTACATAAAAGGGTAAAAAGCGTACGAAAGCCTTCAGCTAATAAAATAGGACTAACCCGAAAGCATATACATCGGAACACTCGGTGAATTGAGGCTCGTCTACCTCTTGCAAACAACGCCATGTTTTTAAAGTCCGCATAAGCTCAGGAGCAAGATAGCACAGCCATCGTTCTGGCACATTTAATCCTTTGATGCTTTTAACAAATAAATATGTATAGTGATCAATTGCAGATGGCACTCGAACGAGTAAGCTACTACAGATGATCTGATGAGTTTAAGGATTTCCACCATAGGTGGAAAGCGCCCAGATTCTAAGGGGGTGGGTCCGACGGGGCAACATTGTCAAAAATAACACCAAAAATTCAATCCTGGGGGTCTATCGATTTTGGGGGGGTAGGTCGGTCCGCCGAATGCTCGGCGGGGTCCAGGACTACACATGGGCGTGGGGGTTGGAGGCATAGGTGGACAAGGTAGGGGTGGCTAGAAAGGGGGGGTGGAATCTAAAAATGGTCGCACAGTAAATATAGGTGATAAAATGTCGTTCGTGATGTCAGAAGGTTTCAATTTGAAATGCATTTTTTCGAAAAGATGCTTGTTTCAAATAATGTACTGAGGAGAATCATTCACTATTATGTGACAAAAATTGAGAAAAAGTCTAAGAACGCAAAAAAATTAATACTTTTGCAGGTAACTGAACTGGACCAAACTTTTGGGTAACTAAGCTGTATAAAATCAAGATTATCCAAACAGTGAATTATGGTTCGCCAAAATCGCTTGACAGTACCCGGTTCTTCAAAATTTGAGGGACAGTTAACACCTTCTCTAACCCCTCCCTATGCCCTTATGCGGATGGGAGGTTTGGAGGGTTTACCCTAGAATCCGGTAAAACCCCAAAAATCGATAAGCCCCCAGAATTGAATTTTTGGCATGTTTTTTGGGATTTTGGCGACTTTTACACCACCTAGACCCTCACCCCCTCCCCAGAATTTACAATTTTTTTTTATAAAATTCGTGGAAAATGTACTGTTTCAAGCGTTGCAGCCACACCTGGGCGTGAGTGGGGGGGGGGTTGGGGGATATGCACCCTCGAGAAACCGAAATAAATTCAATTTATGAAATTTTTTGTTTCTTTTCGCAATTTTTTGATGCCAATGGATAGTGCTCGATGATAAATGTTGAAAAATGGAGTTTTTCGTCATACCCCCATTTTTAAGGCCATTTTTTGACCTTTGAAAAAGCTTGCACCCCCCAGAATTTTGGTGCTGTCCACGTATGGTTGCAGCTACATATCTGCTTGTTCAAAAATGTCCCATTTTCGATCATTCGAGCCATGTACCATTTTTTGACCAATTTACCTCAAGTTATCCGTTTTTTAAACATTTTTTCATGTTTTCATGATTTAAAAGTATAGAGTATCGTCAGAAACGCCAAAAATGGTGCTTTTGACGTCTATCAACCATTTTTAGGCCCAAAAAAGGCAATTTATAAAATTTTTTGATCTCAACCAGGAACTCCCATGCTGAGCATATATGATACCTAATGTAAAGATTTAAAGATTTACATACATATACAAGAGAAGAGGGAGCGGCCACTCCCGCACCCTCAAATATGGTTTTCAAAGCACATAAAAACGCAAAAAAGGAAAACAGAAATAAATACGGAATACAGAAAAAACGTATACATATAAATCATCAGAGAGAAAATGGGTCGCTCGAGCTTCATATGTACTTACTCGAAATTTGAAAAAGACGTAGGACAAAGCCGCTTGATGCTGAACAAACTGAAATCCGTTATAACGATCTTGTTGTTATTTTCGACGAATATGTTCTTCGTCCGCAAGTCCTTGTGAATAATTTTTCTACCGTGTAAATACGACATACCCTTGAATAAACAAAAGTTACTACAATTAAACATGGTCTGGAAGGGGAGATTTGGGGGAGAATTTTTGCACCTCTAAAATAAAAATTCTCAGCCCCCCCAATTCGCTCTATGAGCCGTTTTGAGCGCTTTAGCTTTCTGTTTGCTTGCGTCAGCATTTATAAACTCACGTTTTGACGATACATATTTCATTCGATTAATTTGAATTTTTTTCGAAAAGTTTTTTTGATATAGAAAGAGAGACCATAGTCAAAACACCAAAAAAATCATTTTTTATGCGTATTTACCACACATAGGCGTGGAGGGTTAGACCACAGGTGGGCGGCACCAAAGCTCTGGGGGGGGGCAAAATTTTTTCAATGGTAAAAAATGGCTTTAAAAATGATGGTATGGCGAAAAAAACACCATGTTCCAACGTTTTTCATCGAGCACTATCCATTGGCATCAAAAAATTGCGAAAAAAACAACAACAAAAATTTCAAAAATTAAATTCTGGGGGTGGGTATTTTGGTTTATGGGGAGGAGGGGGGGGAGGTATTTTGGTTCCTGGGAACCCCCACGCCCAGGTATGGGTTAGACCCCAGAATCCGGTAGACTCCACAAAAATCGATAGACCCACAGAATTGAATTTTAGGCATGTTGTTTTGAAGATTTTTGTCACTTTTACATCACCCAGACTTCCCCCGAAATTTGGTCACTGCCCACGTATGATATTCACCGTTTCTGAACCCAAAAAACACATGAGAAAAACTTTCAGTTTCACCCCCAGAATTCCCATGCTGCTGTGCATTAAATAAAATAAAAATGAAGTAAAAATTTGCACAGACAATCATGCACAGAAGTGTACGCAGAATTTTTCAAAGGGGCGAAAACGGACGACCCTATATTTTAGCATATATTCATAGGAAGGTGCACAAAATAAGGCGAATTTTTTACGTTTCCGACCATGTTATCTACTGTATGTATATCCCTTGAATCTGGATAAGAAGAAACTGTTTCGAAAAATTTCAATCTTTTGTACGCGTCAGCATTTTAGCCTTAAAACGATTCTGCAGTATTTTTATATGAGAGTTTGTTTCGTCTTAGAAAAGGCAGTTCTGAAATCGCACCATAGCCATGAGGAATTGACTTTTTCAAGCTGGAAAAGAGACTATAAAAGTTAAATAATGGACCCAGTGAAGCGAAGGGCCGAAAATTTTCGCTGAGCCATAAAAGCATGGTTCTTTTTATTTGGCTAAGATTTTCCCCGATGTATAAAGATTTTTTGGGACCGTCTTTGTGCATGTACAAAGATTTTCGGGAAGGCAAAAGCTGTGAACAAACTAAAATTTTTAAAAGTTTCCGACGCGTGGCGCCGAAATGAGTAATTCCGTGTTCTATATTTTTTAACTGCCAAATTTTCCGGCGCCTCGCGCCGTTTTTAGACAATTTTTAGTAATTTTTCTCGTCAGTAACCCAGAAACTGCTTACATACAAAGCATAAACTACCTAAGGTCAAAAAACTCTGTTTTATTGCACTGAAAGCGCTACTGTACCATATTTTATGACACAAAAATTTGCATGTACGGACCGTCATTGTACATGTACGAAGGGACATTGTACAAAAGACACTGATAGGAAGTCATCAATACAACAGAGAAAAAAACGAAAAAAGAGGAAAGGAAGAAAACAAAGAAAGGAAAACATTCAAGTAAATAAAATATGAAAATAATAATAAATAACTTGAACAAAAAATTATTGTTATTTTAAATTGTCTGCAAGAAAGAGCGCATTCGACCAAATCTGCAGTAAATTAATTTGATAAATTCAAATAGCTTAAATTGAATTACTTGTGAGAGCTGAATGGCGAAATTGATGATCCTATTCATGTCGAATCTATCGCGTCTGATGTGCAAAAGAGTGTAAAGCGTTTGACCTTTGCACAAATTCATCACAATGCCCAAATGAGGCGGAATCAGACAGCAGCCGACGAACAACACTAAATTTTCGTGCCTCGTATGTCGAAAAGTAGATATCTGAAATATTTTTCAAAATTTCTCAAAAATTATTAATTAAATAAAAAATTTCGATTCAGTTTTTCTTTCACCATGAATTTGATATGGAATATTTTAAAAAACGCATAATTGAGCTAAACTTCTGTCGAAGACATTTTGTAAAGCTATTAAGAATTTAAGTTATTGATTTGAAAAAGGGGAGAAGAATGCAATGGTTGAAAATTATGGATGGGGTAGTCGGCATACATGGGCAGCAACAAAATTCTGGGGGGTCCGATGGGGCCAAATTACCAAAACTAGCAGCGAAAATTCAATTCAAGGGGTTTATCGATTTCTGGCGGGGGATCTTTCAGATTCTGGAGGGTCCGGCCAGAACCCCCCAGACCCTTCCCCACTGCGCCCATGTGTGGTAGTCGGCCATTCACAGTCGCGCTAAAGGGTGATACGAGCCGGACGGTCATCCAGGGTCGCTTTGGGTGAAGGCCGCTGAAAAACTTAGAAAATGAATCAGTTTCAGCGATCCTGATGTGACTAGCGGTCTTTTACTTGAAAACTGGCGTTTTATCAGCGCTTCGCAAGAAACATCAATTTTTGACTACATTTAATAAAATTTTTCTTGAAAACTTTTTGCTTTGATTGTCTGGAAAGAGTATCGTCGGACACGTCAAAAATCACGTTTTGAACCGTATCCATCGGCTTTGAGCCCAAAAATATAGAAAAAATGTTGTTTTCACCCCTCCTCCCAGAATTCCAACGCTGTGCGTGTACGGTCGTAATCGGACATGCACAACATGGAAATTGAAGCGGGTGGGGTTAAACTGCAAAATTTTCTAAAGTTCATTTTTCGGGTCCAAAAGCGATGGGTACGCGTCTAGGAGCATCATTTTTTAGCGTTTCTGACGATGAAATGTAGGAAAGTGAAAAGAATTCCAGAAATTATTTAAAAAACCGAATAAATTGAACAAAATATAGCCAAAAACTGAGTATATGGCGCAGAAAGCCTAAAATTTGACACTTATGAGCAAACGGCCAGCTAAAAATTCAGAAAACAACGCCGTTTCTATGAAGTTTTAGGAAAATCGCGAATTCTGGGGGGAGAATTTTTGGGGAAATTTTTTCAAATTTCTCCCCCATATATCAATGCTCGTAACCACCCATGGGCGTAGGGGGTCTCGGGGGGCTGGACTGTACCATACGTGTTCTTGGGCGGAGGGGATTGGGGTTCGGGGATTTGAAACCCATCCAGAATGGCAGCTGACCCCCGCAAAATGGCTGCGACCACCCAGAATTGTCGATTTTTTTGTAAAAGTTATAAAAAGTGTGCCTTTTTACGCCTTTCTAGCTCATTTTTGGCTCAAAAATCTCAAATTTGCACATTTAGTGACTATATTTTGTTCAATTTACTCAATTTTTTCAAATTTTGTTTGAGATTTCTTTTACGTCTTTATGTTCGAGAAATAGCGAGCATTGTCTGAAACGTCAAAAAACAGTGTTTTTGACACGTACCTATCGTTTTTCAGCCCAAAAAAGGCATTTTAAAAATTTTTTTGGGCCTGACTCCCCCAGAATTCCCATGATATATGGACTGGACCCCAAGAATCTGAAAGACCACTGAAATTCGATAGACCCCCCAGAATTGAATTTTTGGTTCGATTTTTAGCAATTTGGTCTCATCGGACCCCCTCCCCAGATTTTTTTGCTGCCCATGTATGGTCGTAACGTAATACTCTCTGACCCCCCTGTACGTGCATGTGATGTCGTACTCGACGTACCTCCTGCTTAAAGGCCTCCAATTGTCGGTCGTCCGACACATGGTCCATGTTGAGCAATTTGACCGCCACGTCCTGGTGCCAATAAGCTCGGTGCACTTCGCCAAAACGCCCTTTGCCCAGAAGAGAGCCCTCGGGGAATTTAAGGTCTTCGTAAAGAATGGTCCATTCGCGCCACGACGACGAGGCGCCCCGTATCGTTGACATCGTCCTGCATTAGTGATGCACAGACATGTAGCAGCTCAAAATTTTCTTCAAAGGGGGTTATCGCCTCCATAGGTGGGCGGCACCGAAATTCTGGGGGAAGGGAGGGATGCAGGATTTCTCAAAGGTAAAAAAACGGTCTTAAAAATAGTGGTATGCATACGTGGGAAGCACCAAAATTCTGGGGGGTGCAAGATTTTTAAAAGGTTAAAAAATGGCATTAAAAATGGTGGTGTGGTGAAAAAACACCATTTTTCAACGTTTCTCTTCGAGCACTATCTTGGCATCAAAAAATTGAGGAAAAAAACAACAACAAAATTTTAAAAATTGAATTCTGGGGGTATTTTGGTTTCTCGGGGAGGGAGTGCATACGAGGGGGTGCATACCCCCCAAACCCCCACGTCCAGGTGTAAGGGTATGGCTAAAAAACACCATTTTTCAACGTTTCTCATCGAGCACTATCCATTGGCATCAAACAATTGCGAAAAAAAACTAAAAAATTCAAAAAAATTATTCGAGGGGTATTCGGCCTTCTGGGAAGTGCATAACCCCTCCGTCCACGTGTGGTCGCCTCGGTATACATGATCTTGGGGGAGACCCCGCAAAATTGGCGATTTTTTAAAACTTTCCAACATTTATCTGAAAATTCGTAGAAAAAGTGATTTTTAAAACATTTTAGCTATCTATCTACATATTTGCTCAAAAGTGTCAAATTTTCGGCGCTTCGTGCCATTTACTCATGTTTTGACCTGTATATTGTTCAATTTGTTCGATTTCTTAAAATTTTTTTTTGAATTTTCTTACGTTTTTATACTCTAAAAAGATAGAGCAACGTCAGAAATGCCAAAAGAACGATGTTTTTGACGCGTATCCACAATTTTTGGGTCCGACAAACGCACTTTAAAATATCACCCCCTCAGAATTCCCATGCTGTGCATGTCTGGTAGTCGGCCATTTTTTATGGTAAGGGAGGGGGGGTAAAACGACCTCCAATTTATGGTGCCAAATGGCAAAAAGACACCAACATAAAAATGGCCTAAAAACGGGGGAGTCAGGTCAGAGGACCCTCGAGAATCTAAACGATTCCCAAAAGTCCCAGAATTGAATTTTTGATACCATCTATGGCGATTTTATCTATCGGACCCCCCAAATTTGGGTGCTGTCCACCTATGGGAAGGACCAACTTTAAGTGAGGGATCCTCCAACCAGAGAGGTGAAATGGCTTTCGATTTTTACAAAATGACCTGGAGGCTTGAGTTTTTGCCCAAAAATACGGGGATGGATAAAAAACCGAAACCTTTTTCGAGGAAAGGGGTGGAGCGACGACCAAGCTAGGGGAGGACATGCTTGAAACAAGGGTTGGTTTGTTTTCACCCCCTCCGGAATTTTCAATTTTCCAAAAAAAGTACCGTAGAAAACATCCTGTTGTAAGAGGTTAGTCCAAAAATATCAATTTTTTCGACAGCTACTTTTGCCTATACTACGTATGTATTTTTCTAAATTTTATTGAATTTTTCTCGAAAATTTGTTTGTTTTTATTGTGCGGGAAATACGGGCATTCTCATCATACGTGGACAGCAAGAAAATTCTGGGGGGGTGCAAGATTTTTAGAAGGTCAAAAAATGGCCTTAAACATGGTGGTATGGCGATAAAAACACAATTTTTCGACGTTTCTCATCAAGCACTATCCATTGGCATAAGAAATTGCGAAAAAACTTTTAAAAATTGAATTCTGGGGGGTATTTTGATTTCTGGGGAATATTTTGGTTTCTGGGGGTGCATACCCCCCAAACCCCCACGCCAAGGTGTGATTCTCATAAATGCTGAAAAAATTTGTTTTTGACGCATAATCATCGCTTTACAGGCCCAAAAAGACAATTTAGAGAGACAGATTTGTTTTACCCGCCCCCCCTAGAATTCCCACGTTGTGCCTATATGGTGGGAGATATAGCAAAAGCCCCTTTTTAGAGGTATGATAAAGTAAAAAATATTACCATTTATTCCGTTGCCACTGATGACCAGAAAAACTATCGATGCTGCCCAAGCTATCGACCAGATGCTGATCCGGTCGTTTAGCATTGGTGTCTGGGGGAGGAAGGCTGGCCGCGCTGTGCGGAAAGGGACAATCGGGCGACAGACGATTATCGAGCGCCGAGCCGTCCCGGCTATCGTACAACGTTGTGTTATCACCGCTGCTTACGGAGGTTACTGTAGTCGTCAGGCGCGAATCGCTGAATTCGATAAAATTTGGAGAAAATTTTTATAAAAAGTTTTCAAAAATCTCTCATCGATAACAATGAAGTCTGAGTTTGATAAAATGATTAGCAAGAGCTACGTAAATGATCTTAGGGGTTGGGTTTTTCGCCTGCCCATAAAAAACATTCACAGAATAGGCGATTTTTCGAGTTTCCAAAATTTTCCGAAAAATTCGCAGAAAAAGTGTCTTTGAGCGTTTTAAGCTATCCATTTGCTCAAATGTGTCAAATTTTCGGCGCTTCGCGCCATACGCTCATGTTTAGACTATATACGTTTTGTTCAATTTATTCGACTTTATCATTTTTTCGAAATTTTTCAATGTTTTTATGCCCCAGAGCATCGTTAGAAATGGTGAGAAAGATGTTTTTTGAGGGATAGTAAAAAATTTTTGAGTATAAAGATTACTTCAAAATTCCCCTTCGAGAATTCGAATGATATGCATGTGTGGAAATCAATGAAGATAATATAGCACTAAATGAAAGTAAGGCGAAAACTAATAAAGGTTAAGGGCATCGGAGGATCAACCAATGCAAGCCGTCTCCAGTGATCCAAAAATTAAGAATAAAATATTGTGAATTTCTGTTCGACTGTGTCTTTCAGCAGGAAGACATTTTTTACGATTGCTTAAGCGATATCTTGAACTTTATGATTTTTCTCATCGAAAAGACTAATTTTCCGTATAAAAGGGTATTTGTAGCAAATGAACAATGTGTCTTTAGTTTAACCATTTCATAGTTTCCCAAGGTCGAAAGTTCAGGGGGTGAAATCCCAAAATTTAGGACCACTAAATTTAAAGTCTAGCCCTTTTTGCAGGTCAAATATGAAAAATGGCTAAAACTTTCTATATAGCATGTTTTAATGTGAAAAACTGCATTTTTAACTACTTTTTGTCCCATTCTGACTAGTTTCGTCACTCTTGTGAGTAAAATATATAAGAATTCATCGAAAATGTTGACTTTTGAGATCATTTCAAGTTCATTCTAGGTATTTTATGGGTAAACAAAACATAAATGTATTAGTCGGCGCGAAGCACCTGAAAAATTTTAATATCTTCGCTGCTTTTGTACCCAACAATTATACAGAAAACGTTTGATAACTCAAAATCGTCCGACAGTGATTCAAGTCTCGGACCCTGAGGTGGGGGTAATACCCCCTCACCCCCTGTGGGAATGTGTGAACCACTTCATCAACTTTTTCGGAGTATATTTGATGAAAGATATATTACTGTAAAGTTCATCATCTCATTTTTCTCTTATTTTTCGTTTTATTAGTCATTTATTCTATTAATTTTACTACTACTTCAAAGGTATTCATTCATATTGCACGCGGTCAAACGCTCCGGGAGGGGGTAAACCGAGTTTTCTGGAGGGAGGGGGTGAATATGTGATTTTTCAACTATTTAATGTCAAATTTTTGCATTTAATTCGTCATATTTCATTTTTCATGAATATTTATGCTAAAATTTGCACGAAAGCAATAACAAGAAGGGCAATGGAATGAGCTATATCATCGAATATGTACAAAATAATGGAAAAAAGTTCTGGATGAACGAATTGAACCATCTGCTGCTCGGAAAATAAGCATATGTACTTGAAATTACACTCTTAGCCGTCATTTGACGCTTTTTCATGGTTCAAGCAACCAGTTTTGGTCCAACACATGGGCATAGAGGGCGGGGGTGAGAGGGGGTATTACATCTATCTAAGCTTTTGTTAAACCAGGCACTGTCAGCTACGGAAAAAAGGCCGATAATTCTAATTAAAAATAGTAAAAATATCAAATTTCCCAGCGCCCGGCGCCGTATTGATGAACTTATGTATTTTGCGCTGCTAGAAACAAACGAATTGGTTTAACTTCACAACTAGAGGGTCAAGAAAGCCAGCTTACCGCATATAACATGCTACTGTATATACTACATTATAGTACCTACCGTAATTAATAATTTTACATGTACAGTATGTACATTGACTTATTGGGACCGTATTTGTATTAGGGCAAACAGACCCTGTACAAAAACAATGATAACAATTTATTATATGAACATTTTTGGATTTGCCCCCCTCTGGCTACCTCTCGCCCATACCTTACCCATGTATGCTCCAAACCCCCCAGTGTGCATTTGTGTATTCACTTAACATGGGTCAATTAAACGCGTACTTATGTATTATAGAATCCAAGATGAATACTTCACTATCCAGATCAATCATTCCATTTCTTAACTCAAACTTAAAGCCATGAAAAAATCACAATGGATACTTTGAATCGTACCTGATCTCCGACTCATCAACGTGAATAAACGGCACATCGGGTTGCGAAATCGGATCTATGAAACAAAATATATTCTGATGTTATTATTTTAGGATTTGATAAATGGTTCACTTAATAGCAGGCACGTATCTTTCGGGGGATGGGGGTTCGGACCCCCCAATTCAGGAAAATCGGACTTTTTAAACGTTATTTTGTGCTATTTTTGGCCTCTTTGGGCTTAGTCCCCCAAAAAATTGGTGTTGGTCCCCCACAAAATAGGACGGCCAGCTATGTGCCTGGTCAATAGAACTGTAAAATGTTACTTTCGCTTGAAAACAGTTTCATTTACGACCGAAACATTTCTTATGAATATCGGCTAAAAATGTTGAAGTAAAGATGTGGTCGTTGTCTCTAAAAAATATTCCATGTTCTTGGCTCATATTTCGAGTGAAAGTGATATTTAATCAGTCAAAGATTTTTTACGATCAAAAGATTCAGATTATAAGATCTTGATAGCTGTTCTAAGGCTACATGCTGCTGTACAGAAAATGCCTATAAGCAGCTTCTTATTGCAGGTTCGCATAAGCAACTAGCGAAAAAGCGTGGTGAATAAATTTACTAGTCTGAATTTCTGGAACTTTACTCCCTCCTGTCGTGCCGTGCCGACGCAGACCTTGTGCATACAAGAGCATGGGGGTTGAGAGGGGTATTACTCCCCCGAGCTCTGAAAAAACTGATAGCTATACAGCTATTTTGGCCGAAAAGGCATTGCTTCATATATCTTTTTTGAGCTCAGAAAATTAGCTAGTCTTTTTGGGCATAGAAAACTAAATATATAGCTTTTTGGACTCAGAAACATACCGCGTGAGCTCAGAAATGCTATATAGTTGTCTTTTCTGAGTTTCAAAAGGATATAGCTATTTTCTTGACTTTTAAAAAAGCTAAATAGCTATTTTCAGTCCAAAAAGGCTATATATCTATGTTTGGGAGTCCAAAAAGGCTGTATAGCTAGTTTTATGAGCCCAAAAAGGCTATATAACCGTTTTTACGAAGCACTGTGCTATCTACCAATTTTTGGTTTTCACCCCCTCTGAAAGTTTGACCATGCGCACCTATGACCTTGTCCTTGTGTACATATATATGCTTAATACTTAGAAATTTTACATGTGATATATATATATATATATATATATATATATATATATATATATATATATATATATATATATGTATAAAGAATTTGATGCATAAACAAAGATTAAATGAAAAACGAGAAAGAGATGTATGCTCCGTAGGCTTATATATATATTGCGTAAAATTGCGGAAAACAGCTTTTATTTACAAAAAAAGATCACGTGACCGAAAAACCTGCCCAAAGCAGCTAGTTTGAGCGCTTAGTTTACCAAAAATAATTCAGCAAACTTGTCCAACAAAGCAAACTATTTTGAAAAACCAGCTTCGATTCTTTTCGCTTCATTATTTTTTCCCCTAAATCTTGTCAAAGCCACTAATTTTCGCGAATAATCCGATGTGTTCCATTCCAATGGTCAGCGGCGGATTTTAAGGGAGCGAGACGGGCAGCCGCCCGCCCCCCATTGGCCCAAAATAATTGGCGAGACAAAGCATGGATATGTAATATGCAACGATTTTTAGCCGTCGGTGATCATTTCTCAAATTTTTCCGGCGCTTCGTGCCGAATAATACCTGTTAATGACATTTATTTACTTTTTGGCGGCCTGGAAGCCATATTTTTGCTCAAGGAATACGTTTTAAAACGATTTCAAGGGCGTGAACAGCTATTCCAGCAGTTTTCAAATATTTCTAAGCATAATTTTTGAAAATTTTCGAGGCTTCGCGTGAATTGATCCGAGTAGAGCAAATTGAGCAGTAATTCAAGCTTCTTAACGTCCTCCCACCTTAATTTCATAAAATTTAATGATTTTCTCCGCCAGAAATTGTTGAAAATTTAAAGAATCTTCTAGAAAAATGTTGCGCCAAAAGCTATTTTAAATAAAAGTAGACAATTCAAGACGCCAAAAAAACGCCATTTCGCACGGGATAGGCAAATTTTTGAATCTATTTTTAACCGCTGTTGGAAAAGTTGGGGTACCGACCCCTCGGAAATTTTTTTTGAGAAAAATAAGATAAAATGAAGGACGGGAAAGATAAAAATGATAAATTTCTACAAAAGTGCATGAAATCGAGCGGAAATTGTAGAATAAATTAGTTTTCAAGCTATGTATTTTTGCATTTATACCCGTTTTTGAGGCTATTTTGGTCGGAAGAAAGGCACTCTGGCTGACCAGCCCCAAACCGGGCTGAGCTTCCGGACAGCCATAGTGTTCGCTCACAGTTCTCGTCAACGAAATTTGAATAATTAACAGTTCTTAAAGTTCTCTTAAGGATCTGGTCAGGTCGTGGTCATGTTTTCCATTGCTGTTCTAAAACATATGACGACGTCCTATGTTATAGCACAGGCGACTTAATCCTAAAGAGACCTTTACAGGAATGTTAATTGTTAAAATATCGTGAGGAGAACTGTCTAATAATCCAACAGATACATAATTCGTCTATTGTGGATGAGGGTCTTCGACCATTTTCAGGCCGGTGGGCGGGTAAATGACCCCAATTTTCGCCAAGAACGACGGCCAAAAAACACATAAAAACCGCCAAAAAATCAATTTTTTTGTAAAATCGGGAGGGTGGTCCAACGTTTTCTAGCTTTGGGGGATGGAAAGGAACAACGAACTTAGAGTGGGGAATCCCCTACTTCCTTGCTTCATGAATGTTTAAGGATGGGGCGATTAACTCTCGTATTGGACACACGGTCAAAAGCTCTAGGAGGTGGACGGGGTTAATGAGTATTCTTTTGCGTGATTAATGTCAAATTTTCGTACTTAATTAGTTGTAATTGATTTTTTATAAATATTTATAGTTAAATTTGATGAAAACAATCAACAGTTAGGGCAATGGAATGACCTTTAAAAACATCAAATTTACACAAAATAATACGAGGAAAACGTCCGGATGAATAAATTGAACAGTCTACTGTTCGAAAAATTAGTAACCGTACTCGAAATTACACTGTTCCATAGATGGGCGGCACCCAAATTCTGTGAGGGGTGTACCAGATTTTTAAAGGCCAAAAATGGCTTCAAAAATATGTGGTACGGCGAAAAAACGCCATTTTTCAACGTTTCGCATCGAGCACTATCCATTGGCATCAAAACATTGCGGGAAAACAAAAATGTGTGTATACGACGTCATTTGCGTGATAGGGTGTTAGGCCTTCTTGTTGGGATGCATATCCCCTCCGCCTAGGTGTGTGTTAGACATCATTTGACGCTTTTCATGCTTCATCAAGCAATCGGTTCTGGTCCAAAATGGTCTGAGGGGTATGCCTTCCAAAAGTTCTGATAGTGGTTATCCCCCTATATCCCCAGTGCGAATGTGTGCAAACTTTGGGTGGGGTATCCCGTATCCCCTTTTATATGTATGACCTACCGGGAAAAGTGAACTTAGTTCTTGATGACCCGAGGGCCAACGACGAAGGCGCGTTGGGCGGCCGCGCGGCGCCGAACGCAGGCGTCGACGGTGCGCTGCTGTTGCAGCTGCTCGATGACGCCGAGTCGCCGCCGGTCAACCAAGGCGAGTAAAACGACGTCGGCGCCAGCGACGTCGATTGAGAGCGACCGCCGTCGGCGACGGCGGCAGCGGCGTAAAACGTTGTCGTCGGCGATGGCGAAGCAAGCGCCGCCGACGAATCGGAAGACGGCGAGCGTTTCGCGGTGGGACCTGAATAAAAACAAATCTGACGCACCTTAGCCAGATTCACACACATATGCCCACCAGTGTTTTTGTATTCGGCAAAGATCTTTCCCGATGTACAAAGACTTTTGGGGACCGTCTTTGTAAACGTACAAAGATTTTTGGAAACCAAAAACTGCAAAAAAGGTTTGAAATTCGCAAAATTTTTGGCGCTTCGCGCCGAAATGAGTAATGTTTTTTCTATATATCTTAATAATGTCAGAAATTGCATTTTGAAAGGAAAAATGTCAAACTTTTCGGAGCTTCGCGCCGTTTTGAGACGATTATTAGTGATTTTCGCCCTCAGAAACCCAGAAATTAGCTAAAATACACTACTAAAGGTCTAACAACTCTGTTTTTGCCACACTAAAATCGCTACTGTACCATATTATAGTACCCAAAAATTTGTGTGTACAAAATGTTCTATAGACTTTTAGGGACCATCTTTGTATGTTACATGTACAAACGGACCTCGTACAAAAAACACTGATCTCCACCTAAAGTTGGTCGTCTCCCAATCCCCAAAACCAGAAAATTATTGACCCTCTCCCGATTTTTGGAAAAAAACTCGAATTTGTTGGCCGTTTTTAGGTGTTTTTTGCCCATTGAGGCCAACCCCCCCGCCGCCTAGAATGGCCCGCCCCCTCGCACCCAGAATTTTACATTTATGGCCAGATCTGCAAGGCGGGCGATGAATTACATGATTTTGGATGAAGGGGCCTCAATCCCGCAAAAAATATCTTATTAAATTGACTGTGAATTCAAGAACTGACTACTTTTTCACAATTTTGGCACATCAACAAAATGCTTATAGTCAAAGCTACCTATTTGGCGCAAAACACCGAAAATTTTTCAACTAAACTATCACTAAAAACGCTCGAAACATGACAGATTTTTTCGAAAAATCTAGAATTTTAGAAAGAGATGAAATAATTTCCGCAGAGGTGAAACATCCGAAAAAGCTAAACAAGAAACTATGAAAATCAACAACACCCTAATTTATGTACGTTTGCGCATTTAAATTCAGTAAAATTAAGCCTGAATTTCTAATAGCACATGATAAATTGATACACGTGTAATTCTCATATAAGACCCATTTTAAACGGCTAAAGTTTTATCCATTCCTGACAAATAAAAGCGTACCTAAATCTTTAAAGTTAAAATTTTCCAATCAAATGAAAAAATAAAGTGAAAGTGTATTTTGAGCGGTTGGTCTTTTCTAGAGGTACTCCAGAATACTGTTTCATTCGTACTAGATAAATTTTGATGCCCAATGCTTACCAAAAGAGCACAACAATTCGTCGAATATTCTGCGCTTTTGTTCTGTGGTAAAACCGCACGAATCATCAACTAAGTCCTTGCATCCCGAATGAACTTTAACTCTAAAAAGTGATTATTTTATTAACTAGCAGAGAAAAATGCTCCGATGGAACAAAAAGGACGAATATACTTGGGATTACGCATAATTAAGGACATTAAAGGAGGGGACTAGGGAAAAGTAACCCACGTATCCCTATGAAAGTTGTAAGAATCTACTAAAAATTAGACATTCGCAAAAAACGCAAAAACTCTAAGTATATTCTGCGGTCTGCAGAAGGGGTTGCACCTCCAACGTAAAAATAAATAACGTGAATACCTTATTCCTAGAAAAGAAGTGATCACTTATCAAGACAACGACCTAATGTGCATTCGTAAGCTAGCATTGCACGCATTGCTATATGGCAAGGAGTGCTTGTCATAATCCCATTAAAAAAGCCAACTACATATTGGTTATATATTGAAAGTGAAAGTTGATATTAATAAAAAACTAGATCAAGAAAGTAAATCACTTATCAGAACACATCGAAGCTTCCTCATAATCTCATTTTCTGAGCCAGTGAACAATGCATTGCGAAGGCACGCGTTTTTTCAAGCCGCAGAATATACTTCGAGTTTTTGCATTCTCTAGCGGAAGTCTACTTTTTAGAAGATTCTTACAATTGTAAAAGGCATACATAGGTAAGTTTTTCCTTGTCTCCTCCTTTAATGTCATTAATGATTCTTAATTACAAATATATTCGTCCTTTTTATTCCATCGGATCATTTGTTCTTTGCTAGTACCCTACGTTTAATTAGCATGATTTGAGTAAATGAGTTACTAAATACATACGGTAACATGCCACAATAATGACAGCAGTCCAAGAACGCGGAAAACAAGAATGTTCTGAACATCAGCATTATCTTTTTTAAGCGAGAATACCCTACCTCATTTGAACAGATCAAATGTTTACAGCGTAAGCTTTACGCAACTACTGGGTGTAGAGAAAACCTACATTCAGATTCATAATCCTGATGTGACACGGAACATTTTGGAAAAATTCAGCTTCCGCAAGGCTCTAAAACTCGAGTTATTTGTCAGTATAAGTTATACACAACTACTGGATGTAAAGAAAACATACAGTTGAATCCGTAATTCAGACCTCACGGTACACATTTTGAGAAAATTCATCTTTCACAACGCTTTGAAAGTAGCGAAAATTTGCTGTGTAAACTTTACACATCAACAATAAATGGATAGTGTAAACTTTACACAACTACTGGGTGTAGAGAAAACTGACAGTCAGATTCGTAATTCTGACGTTATATTGAACATTTTGAAAAAATTAAGCTTCCGCAAAGCTCTAGGACTAGAGTTACTTTTCAGTGTAAACATTATACAACCACCGAGTGTAAAGATTTTAATCGGAATTTGTAATTCTGATATTGCTTTGAATCACGGTCAATATTTCTGAAAAAATTAAGTCTCCACAATAGTCCGAAGACAAATAAATATTAGATATAAAGTCATAACCGGAGAAGTTGGCAGAATAAAATAAGAAAGAAACACGTTAAACACCCCCGATTTTTGACTTTACACCAAAAAAGCTCAATATTGATGTAAATAAATATAATTTGCTGTGATGTGTACCCTTGGAAAGTACTTCATTTTTATTCTATTCGACTTATCCCTACTTCGAAACGGAGAAATTAGCGAACAAAAAATGGACAAAAACGTATTTTTCTACCGTCCACCACATTGTAAACTTTAAAAATCTGAACCTAACTCCCTATGGAGTTTAAATAAATTCGATTAGGGCGAGTTTGTAGCCTTTGAATCGTAGTACGTGTACATGTGAAGAACTTCTGTTCCGCATCCGATTTGAGATAATGGCCTATCAAAAAAGGGGAAAAACTTGTTTTTTCGCCCAATGTTACACCCCTGACTTCGAACTTTATACCCCTTAAGTAACTCGATATTGCGTTTTGAAATGTGATTTGCTGCGATGTTTAGCCGTAAAACGTACTATATTTTTATTTTATTTATGTCTCAACTTCTAACCAGATAAGTTGACGGAGAAATCTAAAACAAAACCATTTTTATACCATCCACTAGAGTGTAAAGTTTAAACACCTATATCTAACTCCGTATCGAGCATAGAAAAGTTTGCTGATAAGTCGAAAGTAGCCCTTGAGTACTAGTACATTTCTATCAGAAAAAATATTTCTTGGTGCTTATAGCCAAAGTTGCTGGCAGATAAAAAACAGGCCAAAAAGTGTTTCTTTGCTTTCAGATTCTTTACACTCTTTACACTGCCACTCTAGAAATAAGTGTTACGTGCCGTCGAGCTTGATCAATTGTCTACATTTAAAAAACAGACTAAACAGAATGCAAAACTGCGCAAGAAAGGTCGTGTGCCTCAACAAAATTTTAAAAAACTGAACGTTATAATGTAAGAGTAAAACTTTACACGCTCTTCACTAGTCAAGAAAATGTAGAAAAAATTAAAAACCTACATTATCTTTTTCTATTATCTATCGTTAAAAACCGCACAATACAGAAGTGTCCCAATGTTAAAAACTGCATGATACAGAAGTGTCCCAATGTTGCTGTAGGGGGGGTGGTCATGAAATTCGCACTCGCTGTGATAAACATATAAGAAAAAAAGGTGGCCATGTATATTATAGGTAGCGCTATCGCTCTACCTATGATTAAAAAATCAATCACCGTATTTATACGCTTCATTTCGGGCTATGGCTATTGATATACATGCAAAGCATAGCCGGTCTATACAGTTAGCCAGTCTAAAGCGTCAGCCACAGAGTTTTTCAAGTCAGGAGGGTCTCAAAAGTTGGTACAAATTCTAAAATAGCGCAAAAACTATTTTAATCCATAGTTTTCGCTCAATTTCAAGCATTTTTACGTCAAATCTCTGATTTTCATTCATTTTTAGCCATAATTTTGCCTTTTCGTTTTTCAGTATACTCAAAGTTTTTTCAAACATTTGCACAAGAGTTTTTAATATTTTTGTTTTAAAAAGAAAGAGCATCGTCAGAAACGCCAGAAAATGGGGTTTTTACGCATATTCAATTCACCGTTTTTAAGCCCAAAAAGGCGCTTTCGAAAAAAATTTTGGTTTCAACCCCCGATTCCCGTGCTGTGCACGTATGGTCCAGCCAAACTCTCAAGCCTCCACATGCACGTCTATGCACAGTACTTTGGGCTTAACGAAAAAGACTACATCTGCGTCATATGATGCACCGCGAAAGAGAAAGGTCGATTGACGAATTCGGTTAAAAATAGATAAAAATGTAGAAGCGACTGTTCACCATGTAATAGTTTTGAAAAATGAGCTTGCTAAGCGATGAGATTGTACATCAAGATGAAACTTAAAGTTTAAACATACCATTAAATTATGAAGAGAATTATAAAAGATTTTAAACTATAAGAAAATGAGAAAAGGTGGGATTTGTCCATTTTGTCAATTTTCTTGAATAACCAAGAAAACTCAATTTTAAACTAAAAACCGAAGCGCGCTTAATAAAAGTTTAATATGTAAACGCTAGATAACGATATAAAAAGGTCGAACTTGAGTCAAAATTTCGCTATCAGGTAATTTGCGAGCGTAAATCTTCCTGAGTCAACAGAAGAACGCTGGCCTCAGAACTCATTTATCTCGAACTCCTTACTATGTATAAGCAATATACATGATCTTGGGGTTGATCACTGCCCAGAAAATATTTCAGCCCCCCCAGAATTCGCGATTTGTTAAAGCTTTCCGAAAAATTGTAGAAAAAAAGGTACTGTTCTAAGCGTTTTTATACATAGTATTTGCTCACAAGTGTCAAATTTTCGGCGCTTCGCGCATAGTTTCCCGAGGTCGAAAGTTCAGGGGGGTGAAATCCCAAAATTTGAGACCACTAAATTTAGAATTCTAGCCTTTTTGCAGGTCAAATATGAAAAATGGCTAAAACATTCTATATAGCATCTTTTAATGTGAAAAACTGCATTTTTAACTACTTTTTGTCACATTCTGACTAGTTTCGTCACTCATGTAAGTAAAAAATATAAAAATTCATCGAAAATTTTGACTTTTCAGATCATTTTACCTTCATTCTAAGTATGTTATGGGTGAACAAAACAGAAATGTACTAGTCGGCGCGGAGCGCCGAAAAGTTTTTAATATCTTCGCTGCTTTTGTACCCAAAAATCATTGCAGAAAATGTTTCATAGCTCAAAATCGTCTGACAGTGATTCAAGTCTCGGACCCTGAGGTGGGGGTAATACCCCCTCACCCCCTATGTAACTATGGAAATGTGTGACTTCGCGCCATATCCTTCCTCGGCCTTTTCATTTCATTTTATTCTAATTTTTTGATTTTTTCCAAAATTTTCTGTTTTTATGCTCTAGAAAGACAGAGCATCAGTCAGAAAAGCCGAAAAACGATGTTGTTGACGCGTATCCACGATTTTGGAGCCCAAAAACAACACATTAAAATGTCACCCCCAGAATTACCACGCTGCGCATGTCTGATAAGCATATATACGTTGAAGTCATTCAAGTTTAAATTGTTCATCTCAACCAAAATTTTGAGGAGAAATTTGTCTGTCCTTAACAACAAAATTTTGAGCCGCCGTTACATGCAAGCGTTTATGTGACTTTTAAGATACAGCCTGCCTAGTCCAAAACACCAACCTGCAATCCTGGCATCTTTCGCCGCCGATGCCAATCGTCTTTGAGCACACGTGACAATGGTCCATAGAAGGCTTCCACATTCGATTAAATCGATGCCGGATCCTGTGATCCATTCGCAGCTCGGAGACCCGGGGTGATTTAGGAACGGGCACTAAAACAAAGTAATATTCCAATCAACGATTTTTTTACCAATAAAACAGTATTCAACATCGATAGTTGTTGAAAGAACTCTAAATAAAATGCAACTCTATACTCGATAGGGGTAAATATTATTTACATAATATTCCAATTTTAAATCAGCGTAATCGACTACCAATCAAATAGATCACATTTCTGACGAGACTTATTAAAAAATCGAATGTATAATTTAATTTGGTTTTTGATTTAATTTGACTGATGAGTTTAGGTGGTTTAAACCCGCACAATAATATATAAGCCGCAGTGAAAAAATGCATCGCGATGCTTGCGCAAGGCACTTGAACTAATGCAGACAACAGCATCAGCGCGATACGACTACACGGCAGCTAGAAAATTCTGTGGGGGGAGGTCTGGTTGGATGAAATCGCCAAAAATTTTACTAAAAATAGAATTCTGCGGGGTCTACAGTAATCTGCGGGGGTTTTTCCAACTTCTGTGGGAGGTGTAAAGCCCGCAAACCCTCTGCACGCTCATGTGTGGATACGACAAGGCATGTACGTGGGGGTCCTGACCCCATCCAGAATGGAAAGATGGAAAATTTTGTGGGGAAAATGGGGCAAATTGAAGGCAAAAAACGAATGAAAATCCTAAATTTCATTCAAGTGTTTCATAATTGATTAGAAACTGTGTAATAACATAGTTTTGAACGCTATTTTAGCGCTTATACCAAGTATTTGAGGTCATTTTGGCTCGGAAAGCTCTATTTTTGACCCTCCCCAGACCTGCTGACCCCCCAGATTGGCCATGCTGTGCATTTATGGATTCGACCCGCACAAATGTTCAATCTTTTTAGAACGACACAAAACTAATTGTTAGTTTAACGACTTTCGCTAAAACCCTCAACTTTTAGGCCTTAGCTTAGGCGATTTATTTGACTCAGCTGAACAATACTGGTGAATAATTAAAACCCCAAATTGCGAGACCGTAATTTTTAGGGAAGGTACTTCAAACAAAAAAGCTTATACCATTTTTCAGAAGATTCAGCCTTAGCATTTGGACAAATCATATAGACCCAAATAATAATACGAACGAGTAAATAAGTGATCCTTTATACATACGTATAACATCTACAAACGAGGACGCGCTTAATCATATAGTAAAACAGCGTGACATTAAGCTGTGCTGCATTGCAATTTTTTGTCGATTTGTATAAAAAATGCTAAAGCCTACAAAAATACTCGTTCGAACAATAAATAAAAAAGAAGCTTTTCGAAATTAATTAAGGTTCTGGGAAATTTTGAAAATTTGAGACACTGTAAAGATGCGAGGTGACAAAGTGAGCAAATTAGAGGACGAATCTTTGAAGCTTATGTTGCCGTTGATACCCAATTAAACTAATAAGCCGTTAAGAAGGACTGACAAATGCATGGTATAATAAAACAATGCTAGTCCTGATCATCGTTTTGTTTTCAATCACTTGCATAAAATGGTCGCTAGTGCTATCCTCAATTAGAATAGTTCAAATTAAGCGTAATAGACTGGACTGTATGAGATATTTAAAACGAAGAGGTACTCATTAATATCCTTTAAATCAGACCAGAGCTAAAAGAAAGGAAAAGTGTCATACAGCTCATGATCTCTGAATGATTCTAGCACTCAAGTGGAGATATTCTAGATAAGCGAAGATCCAGTCAAGCTGGAACGATTTCGTGATCTGATTCGATATGAGTTGCTCCAGATCTTGAAAGTGTCCTAATAAAAGATTAACCTGGACAGATTACAATCAATAATCACGCCCTTCTTTGGTGACAAGAAAAGCGCATTAGTACACAAGCTCACCTGATTGAGCATAATTATATATATTATTACGAGCAAAGAAAAATCCTACGATGGAACAAACAAGACGAATAGGGATTACGAAAAAGCTACCTATATATATGTCTAAAGTCGCAAAATCTGCTAAAAATCAGACTTTAAGAAAAGCAAAAAATCGAAGTATATTCTGCGGCCTGCAGATTGGAATAAACTATTGAACCAAAAAACGATTGAAAATGCAGCAAGTTAGCTAAGCAGTAGCTATGGGAAATTGGATGGAGGAAACTAGGAGAGACTTTGCAAGCCAATTGAATGAAATAGAAAACATCAATGCATTCAAGACAATCAAAGAAATTGTTGGTTTTGAGCAGTAGAAAACGCGTAAGGTGACGTGAAACAGACTACACTTAGGTACATTTGCATGCCCGCAACGATTCTGAGCACTAATCAATTGACGCCAGGTTTGATTGCTATAATGCTCATGATAACAAAATAAAACACCTTTTAATTAGAGGGCAGGCTTTTTAGCCGGGGACAAGATGTTATGCATATTAATGCATGCTGACCCTATAAGTGTAAACTTAAAATTATTTTCGGTACTTTTTTACATTATTACTTAATCATATAAGTGAAAAGGGGATTAATTTCAGGTTTCTCACCGTATAATGGCTTTCGATTAAAAGCTTAAGAAGTTAAAAACGATTTTAAAAACATCAATGATGCATGTGATACTGAATCAGTCCAATTAAATGTCAATTATTAGCGATAAATCATAAATGCGCAACTGTCTTCAGATTTTCAAAACTTCATGATTGATTTCCGGGGAGGTGAAGAATTGCAAGGTAATTTTAAAGTTCGGAAAAGAATACCCATATCTCCTAGGGTACTAGCAAAGAAAGCTCTCAATTAATGAATGATGTCAGTTGTTAAGAAAAATGGAAATTTTTTGTGATGCTTCGTGCTCGTCATTTTACTTATGGTAAAAGATTAATTATTCCGCTAAAATGCCGAACAAAGTGTAAGCATTTCAGTTCAAAGCATGTATTTTTATATTGAACATTATCATTTTTGCTTCAATTCTCACTTTAATACTTCATTAATTTCAGTAAAAAAAATTTTAATTTATCTATATATATACATTGCAGTTCTTGAATTTAGGACTCCCGATTCTACATTTTCTATTCCAAAGTAGTCGTGTCTTACAGCTGTAATAAGCACGGTTTTTTTGTATTCGGCACTCTAAAGTGTATTTTGAGAGTGTATTTTGTATTACACTCTAAAGAATGGTGTAAAGAACAGGTTTTGTCTAAGATTTCACCGCCAACTTCTCCGGTTATAAGTAAGGATAAATTATATAGAATAAAAATGAAGTAGCTTCCAATGGGAACAAGTTGGAGCAAGCCGCGTTCAAGAAAACTTATTATTGAGTTACTAATGGAGGTGTAAAGTTAGAAATCAGGGGTTTAAGATAGGGCGAAAAAGACGTCTAATTGGTCAATATCTTGAATATTTTGAGGAACAGAAGTTTTCCATATACAAATGTACTACGATTTGAAGGCTACAAACTGGCCCATAGCAAAATTTCTTTACACTCAAGGGGGAGTTAGGTTCAAATCTCTAAAGTCTACAATATGGTGGATGGGTGGTGGAAAATACTTTTTTGTGACTTTTTTGTTCGCCAATTTCTCCGTTGAGAAGTCAGGATAGATCAAATGGAATAAAAAAATGCTTTTTTAAAGGGTACACGTCACAACCAATTGCGTTCATTTACATCAATATTGAGCTTCTTCGGGAGGTGTAAAGTCAAAAATATCGTGTGCTAAACGTGTTTCTGTCTTGTTTTTTTCAGCCAACTTCTCCGGTTACGAGTCTGCACATGATCTTAAATTTAAAATGTACCAGGAATCAGACGTGATACGCCAGTTTGGCGCGTTTGTTTACATTTAACAGTGGTGTAAAGTGGTTATCATATAGAATTCGTTTGTCTTCTGGTCATTTTAGAGACTTAATTTTTTCATAAATTTTGATCGTTATATCATAGTAATATCAAAATTACGAATCCGACCGAAATCTTCTTTACACTCAGTGATTGTGTAAAGTTTATACTAAAAATTAACTTTAGTTTTAGAGCCTTGCGGAAGCTAAACTTTTTCAAAATGTTATATGTAGCATCAGAATTACAAAATTGGCTGTTAGTTTACTCTACACCCAGTAGTTGTGCAAAGTTTGCCCTATTCATTTATCGTTAAGATATAAAGTTTACGCAACAAACTTATTTTATTATCAAAGCGTTGCAAAATGTGATTTTTTTACGAATCTGACTGTATGATCTCTTTACACCCAGTGGTTGTGTAAAGTTAACACTGAAAATTAACTTTGCTTTCAGAGCGTTGCAGAAGCTTAATTTTTTATCAAACTGGTCTATGCAGCGTCAGGATTGCGAATCTGAGTGTATGTGTTCTTTACACCCATTAGTTGCGTAAAGTTTATGCTGAAAACATTTGATCTGTTTGAATAAGGTAAGGTTGTCTTGTTCAAAAAGATATAATGCTGATGTTCAGCACAGTACTGTTTTCCGCGTTCTTGAAGTACTGTCATTATTGTGGTATGTTACCGTTTGTGTTTACTGACTGATTTACTCAAATCGTGCTAATTAAAAGTAGGTACTAGCAAAGAAAAATGCTCCAATGAAGCAAAAAGACGAACATACTTGGGATTACGAATCATTAAGGACGTAAAAGGATGGGACTAGGAAAAAGCTACCTATGTATATGCCTAAAGTCGCAAAATCTCTTAAAAATCAGACTTTATCTAAGCAACGCAAACAATCGAAGTATATTCTGCAGCCTCTGAAAAATGTAACCTTCTTTCAATAATTTTTAAAACTTCACACATAAGAGTGTATAAACACGATCTAAAACGTATACTTTTGTAGATTGCTTGCAAGTTGCAACGCTGCAGGCTGCAGAATATACTTCGATTTTTTTGTTGCCTAGAGAAAGTCTTTAAATAGATTTTGCGGTTTTAAGCATATACATGGGTAGCTTTTTCCTGGTCCCCTCCTTTTACATCCTTAATAATCCGTAATCCCAAGTAAGTTTGTAGTTTTTGTTTCATCGGAGCATTTTTCTTTGCTATTCAAGAATGGCTGAGTGAAAAATTGTCAAATGTTCTAAACTCTGGTCCCAACTTGGACTCTATACATACATGTAACGGCTCGAAATCGTAGGGGGTCCCGGCCGTTTTTAGAGGGGAGGTAAATGACCTCCAATTTTTGGCCAAAAACGGCCGAAAAACGCCTATAAAGGCCGAAAAACGCCTAAAAACAACCAAAAAAGTCAATTTTTTTCCAAAATCGGGGACGTCAGATTTTGGGTGGGGGATCCCCCGTGTTACATGTATGGCTCTCATGTTTGATACAACAAGGATATAAGTCTGGTGCCTCCCTGTTTTTCAAAACAACAACTCACTGTCTGAGATCAGCTCCCGTGATGGGGTAATTTCGAAAATTAAGTGAAATTCGTTAGAAAAATTTCAGTCTTCGTCCACCTGGGCGGGAAATACTTTAAAAATGTCCAATTTTGGACACGTTACGAGTTGAAAGAATTATACATACATAATTGAAATGGACATGAGGTTGAGTCAGGATAAAATCGAAGTTAATCATGGATCATAGTGGTATAATAAAGGGTACAATTGTTAGCACTACAGGAAATATCTGGAAAAAGTAAATAGTAGAAGAGCCAATCAAAAAAGATTTTAAAAAATAAGCAACAAAAACTTGAAAATGATTTTTCCTGGCTAAAGTAAACGACTCTTCAGTATTTTTCAAACTACTAGTTTTAGAAAATTTGAGGAAAACCACAATGAGCCAAATTTACAGTGCTTCGATTAACGACCGCACTGAACACTTTAAAGACCAGTTTGATTCAACTATAGCTTTCAGGTTACGCACATTGTGCACCTTTATGTCAGGATCTGCATCTCATATCAACAGCCCTGAAGTTCCATTGATGTTTTATATCCTAATGAACAAATTGACCAGAACGGTTCAAGGATCATTCGCTTTGAAGCTCGTGCCACTAGCTATTTGTATATATGTAAAATACGTACAATGAATGTTAAATCAAAGTAAAACATTATGTAAGTGCTCAAAGAGTGATTTTTTCCAATGAGGCTGCATAGAATGACTGGCCGAAATTACCTCTTGATTTTAAGAAAGTCAAATTTGGACATGCATGATTAATATTTAAAACATGCATTATGTAGAGCTATTATGCTGTAGCAGTATTAAGCACAACATATTAATTGTCTAAAAAAGGGCATTTCCCTTTCATAAAGGCTTTCCATACGAAATGACAGAAAAAGTTTGAACGTTGAAAAAATCAATCAAAAAAGTTAGACAAGGAAACTGGGAGCTCTAGAAATGAAAAAGTGTGATACTGATGTAAAAACAATTATAAAATGTTCAGAAAGGAACGCGGTTCACATGGAAAAAAATTTACTTCGTCAAGTCAGTAGCTAGTAAGCTATGAATATAAATGACTCAAATCAAAAATTTGTCCGAAGTTGCCCCGCAGACCGGAATCAGGCACGTAGCTCTGGGGTAAATGGAGGGTCCGGACCTCCCCCCCAAATTCATAAAAATCGGACTTTTTAACGTTTATTTTGTGCTATTTTGGCCTTTTTGGGCTTAGTCCCCCCAAAATTGGTGTTAGTCCCCCAAAATCGGACGGCCAGCTATGCGCCTGTCCGGAATCATCCCGCTTGACAGTGCATGAAGCGGCTCGAAATTTCGGTTATGGGGGGTACCCGGCCATTTTCAGGGGGTGGTAGAGGTAAATAAACTGCTATTTCTAGCCAAAAAGGCCAAAAAACACCTAAAAACGACCAAAAAATTAAATTTTTTTTGAAAAATCGGAAGGGGTCAAAACTTTTCTGACTTTAGGCGAGCAGTACATGTCGCCCAGATGAGATTAGTGTGTGTGCATGGCGTCTATGCTATAACGTACCCAAGTTAGTGCACATGCACTTTAATCAATGAATTGATAAAAGTTGTTTATTGAAATTAGATAATTTATTTTTTATACTGATTATTTAATTATAATTTGTCTATTCCCGACCTATTTATTGATAATAATAATCATAATTAATTATATTTTGTTCATTCTTAATTTGTTCATTTAATTTGTTTCTTAAGTTGTTCATTTAGTTTGTTTATCCTGAAGCTTAATCAGATTTGTTCACTCATTCTTAGCTCCATGGCAAAAAACTTTCCTGTGAACCAAAAACTTTTCGGCAACATTAAAACTTTTCGACAATATAAAAAACTTTTCGGCGAACAAACATGACGTCAATGTCGCGACTGGCTTAGTTTTTATGAAAGTGCACACCAAAAAAGCACTCAAGGTTTTTAACGAAATGTGCTATTTAATTCGCTTATCCCAAAGCTTAATCACATTTATCCTCGTGTTCACAGCTCAGTACGTTCATAGTAAATTTTCCTGCGAACCCACGTAAAAAACTTTACGGCAAATACATGTGCATTAAAGAGACCAACTTAATTTTCTTATTCACGTACATAGCTTGAAAATATCGAACAAGCAGGGGCGGATTTAAGGGGCGGCGGCCGCCCCTTGGCCAAAAAATATTTGACGAGATAAAGAATGGATATGCAATTTGCAATGAATTTTGGCCGTGAGTGACCATAATTTCTCAAATTTTTCCGGCGCTACGGAAGCCATTTTCTGTTCATGTAGGTTTCAAAACAATTTTAACAGCAGAAACAGCTATTTGTGCATAGTTTTCTTCTATTTTCAATCAAAAATTTCGATGTTTCGCATCGAATGCTATAGATACAGGAAATCAAGCAGTAAATCATGCTTCTAGACGTCTATCCGCCTTAATTTCACTAATTCTCCGGCGCTTCGCGCCAGATTTTTGTTAAAGTCAAAGAAATTTAATGATTTTTTCGCATCCGAATTGTCGAAAATTTTAAAATTTCAAGAAAAAGAATTTTGCGTCAAAAGTGATTTTATGTAAAAGTATACAATGTAAAACACCGAAAAAATGTTATTTCAGGCAATAAGGGCAAATTTTCGGACCTATTTTTGACTGTTTTTTGGAAAAGTTGGAATACTACCACTCCCCACCTTAGGCAAATCCGAGATCCGCCACTGCGAACAAGCACATAAGCCTTTCGAAAAATCTGCTTAACTCAAATTCTGATCTAAGGCCAGAGCCAGTCATTACAATTTTTCAGTGGTTAATATTAGTGTAGTAGCTCGAGCATCCGATAAAGTGAGTTTTATACCAGGAAACAGCTCGGGCTCACAAAGGAAGCGCACACCAAAAGAGAGCACTCGAGGTTTTCACGAAATGTGACAAAAGTGAGGCTACATGTATGGAATGTTAGGAATACATTCAAAAGAATGTGGTGGAATGTGAAACAAAATGTGAGGATGAAAATACTGAATGTTAGCTTAAAATACACTCAAAAAAGCTCAATTTCGCTAAATGATGATTATCTGAGACGTTTGACTATACACTTTAAGGAATTTCATGAATATTCTCAAGAAACGCGTATAATGTACACTAAGGCTACGCTTTTTGCGGAATGTGCTGAATGTGACGTTTTTTGAGTGAAATGTGAAATAAATGTGCCGAGTGAGTGTGATCAGCACAATTCGGAATGTGATGAGCACACTCAATAACGTGCAAAATGTAGCTAGAAAGGTGTGAAACAAATTAAATTGTCGCGCTTTAATTTCATTATACGCCTGGAGCAAACTACCAAGCACTTAAAGCAATCAGGACAGAACATAAAAAAATTTCATCCAGAATTCTCGCTAAAAAACTGGATTATAGATATTTAAATCACTCTTTTTGTGGCAGATAGCTTGCTTTGCATAGAAAAAACTACAACGAGCGCCCTAAAAAATCTGCACACTTCTCAATAATCTGAAAAGCAAACGAGATTTAGATAACATGAAAGAGTGCATTATAATTGATGACACATCGTTGTGAAGCTTATTACATCAGTGTATTCAATCGTATGCCTATCATGTGCGAGTATTTGAACTCTGCGCCTTTCATAAAAATTGGGGAAAAATCTGAAGATATCATTTGGTATACTATGCACAAATTGGACATAGCAAACGATGAGTAAGTATATATATTTTTGTTTGTGTATTTACTTTTAAATTTTTTCACCGGTAAATTATTTTTTTAAATCATATTTGATGATTTATTTTACAAACCATTTCTCTTAAGCGTCAATTAGCATAAAATTTTAAATTTATGTGAATGAATTAGTTTTATTCCTAATCATCACAATGAGGAATAAATCATTTGATTTAGGTCTTTTGATTTGATCAGGCTAGTTTCATTCACGATGAGAAGTCATTGATGATGTTTGTGCTACAAGCACTGATTTGTTAAGCAAAATTTGATAATAAATTAATGACTAAGAATAGAACATCGCAAAACATTTTGGTCCCATTTTTACTCCCCTCTGCGTTCTTTAAACATTGCCGCCAAAAGGCCGTATTTAGGGGGGACGGGTTAACCCTAAAAAAATTTGGCAGGTAAGATAATGCGCGGAAAAATATGAAAATTGCATTTGTTTGTCATAAAATCGTCAAATTTGCGATAGTTTTGCCTCAAGCGTGATCAAAAAAATGACACTTTCTACAGCCAATCGGGAGAAGAAAAATTTTTTTCAGAAAAATTCATTTTATGAACTTAACGGACAGAGCATGTTGAGAAACATCGGAAAATGCGGTTTTTACCAGCTAACCCTACGAAATTTTCGAGATATTATACAATTTACTTCGGGGGCATCCCCTTCGCCAGATCCTGGATACAGCCCTTACCCCAACGTATGGTGTTGGCCTTTGAATTAGCTGTATAGCGATATATCATTCATGGTCCTTTCTTAATCAGCTGCATACAACGTATACAAGCAACATATAGGCATCTTCTAAACAAAAGGCCGATCTTTTTAGGGATAAATGTCTAATGAATAAGCTCACTTTTACAAAGCTAAGTGTAGCTAAAATGCGCTAAAACAAGTCAGCACGAAGTTGGTAAGAGATCAACTAATGAATGATCAGAAGCAGGCTTCTAGAATGGCCATCAAGTGCATAATTTCGATAAATACATGCATATGCGCATTATACATTTGAGATATGTTTAAATCTAAGCTTCACTCGAATGTTATAATTACATCGTTTACATTCGTTTATGTAAAACCCATTCAATATTTTTTTACAATCGAAAATGAATAAGTTTACAATTTTCAATTTAAAGACATATTATTATTATTATTATTATTATTATTATTATTATTATTATTATTATTATTTTTATTATTATTATTATTATTATTATTATTATTATTATTATTATTATTTTTATTATTATTATTATTATTATTATTATTATTATTATATTTATTATATTATTATTATTCTTATAATTATTTTATTATTATTATTATTATTATTACCATTATTATTATTATTATTATTATTATTATTATTATTATTATTATTATTATTATTATTATTATTATTATTATTATTATTATTATTATTATTATTATTATTATTATTATTATCATTATTATAATGTTATTATTTTATTATTATTATTATTATTACATTTAATTATTACTATAATAATAATAATTATTATCATTATGAAATTAACAATATATCATATTTACTTATTACTTGTGAAATGTAAAAACGCAGATCCGAGCATGATGTAATCGGAACGGATAGTATAAAATACACAAGTATACGAAGGGCACTTAATGGAGGGATTCGCGTAAAAATGATCAAATTTTGAAGATTAGTAAAAATTAATTAGCAAGAATATGCAGTTGACGTGCCAGCTAGCGCGTTAGTCCGCTCATATTACTCAATTAGTAAAACTTAGAAAACAAGCAAAATAAGCAAACAATGTCTAGTTACGTCATAAACAGTAACAAGACAAAAAATGAAGTAGTTTGATATTTTTCAAAGCGCTTCTGAAAACTTTCCTGTAATATAATAAAATGCCAAAATTTATTTTATAAACATTCTGGTTTTCACAGCTAGTTTATGAAGCATTTAAGCACGACTGAATAAAGACGCATATTTGCATTGCAAATATTGATGGTGCGCCGTACGTACTTCAAATAGTAGCCAGTCTAAGTATTTTATGTAGCTTATATACATTGTTAGCAATAATAATAATAATAATAATAATAATAATAATAATAATAATAATAATAATAATAATAATGATAATATAAATTAATTTTTAATCAATTTTTCAATTAGTTATTGAAGTTACAAAATCCTTACTCTTGATTCTTAATCAGTAAATTAATTAAGTCATTACATAGAAAATCAATCCAAAATTTTTCTAATCCGTTTTCCTATAATGCTTGTCATCTGAAGCCCGCAACTTTGATTTTAATACGGTAAAATGTCTAACTTTTCTGGCACCTTAAGCCAAGTTATGCATTTTATTTACCTATTATTCGTCATTGCAAAAGTCGAGAAATTGGGTAAAAAAGCGAAACTTTCAACATTTTTTCAGTCGGACTAGGGCTGTGCATTGAGTAATTAGTAATTACGCTGGCTTAAATTCAAGATACGCAAATGGTAATGAAGTTATTTTTCAAATTGTCGAAAATTATTTTTTTTTAAATTTTTAACTCCATTGCGTAGATAGAACTCCTTGAGAAGCGCTAAAAAGTGCCGTCATGTTTGCGAAATACTCATAAAGAATTGGAAAGTTTTCCTAACACATTTCCGCCATGTTTACGCATAAAATGTCTAATATGAACTAGAATGATCTAAAAATCTAAACTTTTGATGAATCCTTATATTTCATATTGATAAAAGTGAAGAAATGAGTAAAAACTGGCAGAAAAACACTAGAAAATACAGTCTTGCCTCACAAAAGCATCTGCTAAAAACTATTTTGATCGTCTTCACATTTCATTCAAAAAGAAAAGCCCGTAACCTGAATTTTCCGGATCCGAACTTAGAGACATGATTAAAGCTAATAATATTTCTCAATAATCCTCCGTTTTCTAAGTAACACTTTTAATCTATGGTATTTATTATCCTTGATATGTAATTATCATACAGCAATGCGTCAGAAATCGACGAACAAGTTTTTCATGCACAAAAACCAATTGTCTTGCTTTTTTTATCTTAGAATTTAGCTTCTTCTGTAGGTTACAGTGCTCACTAAGCATCGCTTCCAATAAAATCTCGTATATGAAAAATTGACAAGACGATCTATCATTAAAGTTCATCTTGTATGTATTAATTGGGCATTAAATTCGAACCAGCTGATAATGCCACTTTAGTACGTCTCACATTGAGAACGTTAATTGATAGAAACAGTTTAAAATTTTTTTAGCTTAATTTAGCTCTAAGAAGTAAAAACGTAGTTTATTAAGAACGCAAAAAAATTACGACGAAAAAGAAGGTACATGTACATACCCCGTTTGAATGCATGTATGTTATTGAGTATGAAGACACGAACATATATGATCTTGATGGGGTTCAACCCCTTGAAATTCCCCCCAATAATTCGCGATTTTTCGAATATTTCCAAAACGATTGCTAAAAATTCGTAGAAAAGGTGCTTTTTAAGCGTTTTTAGCCATCTATTTGCTCAAAAGTGTTAAATTTTCGGTGCTTCGTGACAAGTACACATGTTTTAGTTGTATTTTCTTCAATTTATTGGACTTTTTTGATTTTTTTCGAAATTTTTTTGTTTTTATGCTCTAAAAACAGAGCATCGCCAGAAATGCCGAAAAACGTGTGATACCGTAGTTTTAACGCTATTTTAGCGCTTATATTAGTTTTTGAGGTCATTTGGCCCAAAAACCTCAATTTTTGACCCCCTTCCACAGACTGGCTGACCCCCCAGATCGGCCATGCTGCGCATCATGATAATAACTTTCAGTCACAATTGCATTTGCGTTTAGCATTTACAATATGAGAAGGAAAAAATTTTCAACCAAATACGATCTGATCTTGAGTAAAGCTGTTATACGTCATAAAGACAATTTTTTTATTTATTTTTTTCACTATTATTAACATTTCATTATTTTTATCACTATTATTACAGGACAAATAAGAGCTGGGTACATATATGCTATATTGCGTAAGGAATGTCAGCATGGGGAAGCATATGATATAGTACGTTTACAGGCCTGGCTACAGTAAAGAAGGCGGCCCCGGTTCAGCTCTAATAAAGCGCAAACCGTTTTTACAGTTCTAACGTTTTTGCAACAAAAACTATTAGAGCTAGAATTTGCTTTACTCTTGACACAAATGACTCACACTACTTTGGAGACAAAGGCTCCTGATCATAGATGCACAGCAAGCCCAAAATGGCAAAAAATGACCAAAAATGCAAGTTTTCGCCAAAAATTTGAAAGCACACATGCACATCGGGAAAGAGAGGCGGGGGTACCACCTTGAAGAGTCAGGCAGAACGTATATATTGTCCGATTTTGAGCTGACGGAATGTTTCCTGCATCATTTTTGAAGATAGAGACAGTGATAATGTCAAAATTTTTTAATCGCGCTTCGCGCCGGATTTATAATTTTCATGTGCTTTCTACTCTAAGAGCGCTTAAAATTAAGTCAAAATAGCCTTAAACAACAAAATTTCCCGCTAAATTGATCAATTTCTATACTTTGTAGTGTTAAAAGCGATATAATGCAGTCAAAATAAAGTAAAAATGCTTTACAAATGCGGCATTATCATGAAAAAGCGTTTTGTAGGCTATTTTTGACCATTCTCATCATTTAAATAGCAAAAAGCAATCGTGAACATCGAATTTACCGGTTTGAATTCCTAAGATTTCCCCTCCCTTCAAACCCTGATCTTGTGCATCTATGTTGGGGAGAGGATCAAAAAATTTTCTACGCTGGGTGATGGTGAAGACTAACTTTAAGTGGGGGATCCCCAAAACAGAGCGTTTATGCCCTATATAACTTCGAGAAGACAATAATTGATCTTATTTTTGAGGTAGGAAAGCCAAGTGAAGACAGGTGGCTTTCCACCCCGCTGTTACATTCGTGACCGTACATGTAAAAGCGGAATCTCCACCCAAAGTTGGTCATCTCCCATCGCCCCCAAAACTAGAAAATTTTTGACCCTCCCCCTCGATTTTTTTTAAAACTTGCGTTTTTGGCCATTTTTAGCCGTTTTTGACCGTTTTTGGCCATATAATTGAGGTTCACCTTCACCCACTTCCCCCCAAATGACCGGATACCCCAACCAAAATTTCGAACCGTTACGTGTACGTTTGCGCAAGACATGCACAGCATCGGAATTCTGAGGTAGGAGGGATTTTAAAATGCCTTTCCGGGTCAAAAAAAGTAGGTATGCGTCAAAAAATCTTTTTTCGGCGTTCTTAAAGATGCTCTGTCTGTCTACAGCAAAAAAACATGAGAAATTTGAAAAAAACATTTTTGGAAGCTTTAGCAAAATCGCGAATTCTGTGAAGGGGTGGGGGTGAAGGAATTTCAGGGAGAGGGTGAAAATTTTTCCGGGGTTAAACCGCCGAACCCCTCATAAGATCATGTATATATGTTTGCGACTATTAATTAATAACTTACGCAATATATCCGCCAAAGCGCCAGACGTCGACGGCGCTGCGTCGGCACTGGCGCCGAGATAAAGCCGCGGCAACGTCGTCGCCGACGACGACGCCGCGACAGGAGCGTCCAACGACGGACTATATTTCGACTGCGACGTCTTGCGTCGTTGTTGTTGGACGGCGTCGCACGACGCGGGTTTTTGAAGCGACGATGACGTCACAACTTCCGCCGGCGGCACTACGACGTCATCGCCGACGGCGGCCGCCGCCGCCGCACCGTCAACGGCGAACGTCGCTGACTTTCGCACGCCGCTGCCGCGTAACGCCGTCGCGGGAGCGGCGGCGTTTTCGTCACCGGTGGCCGTCGTCGCCGTTAACGACGGCGGTTGCAAATGGCGCGAAGATGAAGAAAGGAGCGGATCTTGAGTAGTGCCGAGTAGGCGAGCCTGAAAAAGCTATCTTGACACAGCAAACAACAAGGATAAATAACAAAATGAATAATACATAAAAAATGATAAATAATAAATAAATAATAGATAATGGAATGGATAATGAATAATGATAAACATAAATGATCTAAGGGTGGGCTTGGTGGTTTTCATCCCCCTCCAGAAAAATTTTCACCTCCCCCATTCGCGATCTTTCAGAAGTTTCCAAAAATTTCCTGAAAATTTGCAGAAAAGGTGCTTTTTAAGCGTTTTAGCTCTCTGCCTGCTCAAACGTGTCAAATTATCTTCAAAAAAAATTTAAAAAATAAAAATAAAAAACATCGCCATACACTCATGTTTGTCTATATTTTGTTCAATTTGTTCGACTTTTTGATTTATTTCGAAATTTTCTACGTTTTTATACAATTTTTTTCATTTTCATGGATTAGGCTGTGTAAATTCTCGAAAGGCTACTTTAATTAATGTTCGTAGTATAAACAATAAAATTGTATTTTTGGATTCGATTCTTGATAGGTAAGATTTTGTTTTTATTACTGAATCATGGCTCAACAAAGATACTCCCGATGTTAGCGTTTTCTATAATTCAGACTTCCAAGTTTTTCGGAAGGATAGAGCTTATAAAGGCGGTGGTGTTTGTGCTTTGGTTAGAAAATCTATAAAAGTTAGTATGTTTAGTTTACCAAACGAATATATGTAGCTTGGCTGAATCCTTAGTTTTAGATCTGTTTTTGAAAAACACTGTTTTGAGAACAATATTAATTTATCGTTCTCCTCATTACGACTTCAACCAGACAAAAACGGTATGTGATCTCATTGATTACTGTCTTCGGGACACTTATCCTACTGTGCTCCTAGGTGATTTTAACTTTCCCTTAATTAATTGGTCTGAATCCGAAATTCCATCTGACAAAAGCTCACGTCTTTTCTGGATCACTGTAACTAGTCATAATTTTTATCAATTAGTTACCGAGCCTACTCGTTTTGATAACATTTTAGACCTTATTTTTGTTAACAACATAAGCTTATGTTTTGATATATCTGTATTACCGCCATTAATGGGCACATGTGATCCACAGTCAAATTGATTTTAAATTTCTGACGAATATCAAGAAATCAAGAGATATTGAAAAAATTAGAGATTTTAATCGTAGAAATTACGTTGATTTTGCCACTTACCTTGATTATATTAGTTGGGAAGAAGCTTTCTTTGACTGCACAAATACAGATGAATTTTATAGAAAATTCCTGTGTATTATAAATGAAGGTGTATGTCTATTTATCTCTTTTAAAAGCAAATCACCAAAAAGATACCCTCTATGCATAAAAAATTACAGCGAAAAAAGTTAAACCTAAGGAGAAAGCTCAAAAAATTTAAAACGTCTGAATTAAAGCATAAATACCAACAAATTATTGCTTCTTTAGAAAGTGCTGTTCATGAGCATTACTGTAAAAACGAACAAAAACTCGTTGAAAAGTCAAATGTAAAGAAATTTTACACTTACGTTTGTAAATATTTACAGGATAAAATGCCTTCTCCACCCCTAAAGGATGAAAACGGTAAATGCATTTTTGACGAATCTTAAAAAGCTAATCTACTAAACAATTTCTTTTCTGATGCTTTCACCCTCGATAACATACATGTAACAGGGGGATGGGGAAGATGGGGGATCCTCCAACCAAAGTCAAGTCGAACGTCCCCCATCCTTCCCAGAGCCTGAAAATTTTTCACCCCCGCCCTGATTTTTGAAAAAAATTAAATTTGTTGGTCTTTTTTTGTTTTTTGACACGTTTTTTGGTTACACATTTTTGGCCAAAAATTGGAAGTCATTTACTCCCCCTGAGAATGGCCGGGACCCCCAAATTTTGAGCCGTTACATGCATGACTAAAACGGATCAGAGGCGCAGCTGAGGGGGATAAGGGGGAATAGTCAAGTCTCTCCAAAATTTTGGAAGTAGTACTTCAACAAGGATACCACAAAAAAATTAAAAGTTCTCAGAGTGTACCTATCTGATTGACCGCTAGAATAGATTTTGGCATACTTTTTGAGCTAATGAGCCCGAAGTACAACACATTCGTTTAATATAATTGGAACCTAGATAAATTTTTTAAAAAAATTTTCATTCAATGTGTAGATCTTGGTGAGAAAAGCTCAAAAACACTATTATTTTTGCCTACACTACAAGCGGTTGCTGAGATATCCAACTTGAAAATTTTCGACCCCCCAATTCAGAAGGTCAGCAACGCTACTGCAACGGATGCATTGTAAATGTGCATACTTGCAAATTCGACTCGTGTGATCGACTGCGCATCATTTCGCAAAGCGGAACGGGAGCCGGAGCGGCGCCGGCGGCCGCCGCCGGAACGGTTCGCGGATTGACGACGGATCTGAGCGTCGTACCGCCGACGCGTCGCTTGCTATACGGATCTTGCGGTCCGACGACGACGAACCGGTCCGACGCCGGACCACGCGTCGACGTCGACGCCTGACTGCCGCCACCGACGCCGGCCGACGCGACAACCCAACAAGGACTCGGCGGCGGCGTCGTCGTCGGCAGCGAATTTTGCGACACGTTCGAACCGACACCCGAATCGCTGGCGCATGAATCGACGCCCGATTCGGAAACGGATAACGAACGGCGATTCGCCGTCGCCGCGCCGCCGGACGGCGCGACGACGACGGCCGATTTCGTAGAACGGTGAACGACCGGAAGCGCCGCGTGCCGCTTAGACGGTCCGGCGGCGGTCGGGACTAATCGTAATTCAAAATGAATAAAAATAAACAATATGTAAATAAATAATTAATAAATAATCCCTGCAGATAAGAGTGATAAATGATCAGACAAAACTAAACCAGGTAAAACTATAACTTTTGGATTTTTTAAAATTTTTAAAAACTTCATATGTTCTGAAACGATAAAGCATAGTCAGCAATGCCACCCACGCTAAGCATGTCTGCTCCTGCATGTCCACAAATTCTTGACTTCACCCCTCCCTGGCAAACCTATGTTCATCTACGGCCACACCTAGGCGTAGGAGGTTTGGGGGTATGCACACCTCCGAGAAATTAAAATACCCCCCAGAAACCAAAATACCCCCCGAATTCGATTTTTGAAATATTTTTTCGCAATTTTTTATGGCAATGGATAGTGCTCGATGAGATACGTTGAAAAATGGTGTATTTTCTCCATACCTCATTTTTAAGGCAATTTTTTGATCTTTGAAAAATCTTGCACCCCCTCCCCCAGAATTTTGGTGCCGCCCACCTATGTCTACGACCAAAAGCACAGCTATAACATACTCACATTAATTCGACCTCAAAGGACGATGTGAGAATGGTCAGATGGTAGAAAAGAAGAGTGAATCATAGGGCAATATATACCTTCGCACTTGGCAAATATATGTAAAACGCGTCCTTTGTCACTTAAAACACTATTATGACCAATATTCAATATGTGAAATATTGAATATGAAATAAAATTAAGATTAGAAATTAAAAAATTCATTATGAATTCAATTAACTCAATGTTAATACTATTCGACGCAAAAAAAGCAATTTAAATCGACTTCAATGTCCATTTCAGCGAATAAAATGGACTGCAATTGAGGTTAAAAGGACAAAAAAATCAGAAATTTCCAGGAGATATAATGACTTTTTGCATTTTTATTCAAAAAAGTGTATAATTTTGACTTTTAAAAAATTAAAAAAGTCGTTTTATTGCAAACTTACGCATTGACTGTTCCCGAGAAGTTACAAAATTGAGCTTTAAAATTTTTTAGGCCTAAGTGACCTCAAAAAGTGGTATAAATGCTAAAATAACGATATTTCAGCGCTTGGCGCCAGTATACATATGTTTAATAATTTTTGGAAAGTTTGTCATAAAAGTACGAAATTCTGTTTGAAGACGTAGAGGCCAGAATGTTTTGGTTCTTGGCCTCACATGTAACCAGGCCCGTATCCAGGATTTTATTTCAGGAGGGTGGCAAAAAAATTGCGAGGTCAGATATCTGAAGAATTATTTGTAAATGGGCAAAAATAAAGGCGTTTTGAGCATTTCAACGAGCTCTTAGCAGTGGTTTAAGAAATATTTCAAGAAAAAATTGAAAAATTTTCACTTTATCCCAAACTCAAATTACGCAAATCTATCGTTTAAACAATTTACGCAACTGATTTCTGTACTTAATCTTGTGACTTATGTACAAATAAAAACAATTCAGAAAATGAGTAATTGGGCGTGAAGCGCCGAGAAATTTGACATGTTCTACATGTCTAATTCACGTTTGAGCGGTTTTGGGCGGGCTAGAAGAGAAAACTATAGATAAACGATAAATCTGGCGCGAAGCGCGGCCCCTCGCCCATACATGTTATAGGAGAGGTGGAGGATCACCCAACCCAAAGTTGGACGTCCCCCCAACCCCCAAAGCCAGAAAAGTTTTGACCCCACCCCCCATTTTAGAAAAAAATCGAATTTTTTAGCTGTTTTTAGGCGTTTTTTGGCCGTTTTCGACCAAAAATTTGAGGTCATTAAGCCCCCCCCTAATTTCGAGCCGTTGCATGTATGCCCCCGTCCCCGTCCCCTGAATATGGGCCAGCATGTAACGCTCAAAATTCAGGGTGGGGGTCCCCAGCAATCCGTAGAGGGGAGGGGGATATATGACCTCCAATTTTTGGCCAAAACGGCCCACAAAAACACCTGAAAACGGCCAAAAAATTTTCCGGTCTGGGGTGACGGGGGAGACGAACGACTTTGGGTGGGGGAATCCCAACCCCGTTATTACATGTATGTTCTTGGCGCTGAATCAATTAATTTTGTAGTGATTTTTCAATCAAACTCCACGGTGATTCAAAGAGATCGCAACGAAAGCAAAATGCAATTTTAAAATGCAAAATGCATTTGCGAATACATCTTTTATTTACGTTGTCGAAATTTCGAGTTATTCTCATTGAAGTAAATGCTGAACCCAGGACTGCATCAGGTTACCAATTGCTGATAAGATAATTGTCTAAAATATGAGATATAATTCATTTTCGAAGGAATCATCCAGTTCAAATGAATCTATACTTTATTAAAAACCATAAATGGCAAAAAAATGATGTTTGTTGGAAACAAATGTGGTAAGTTTACAAATTTATTTAAATTTTCAAAAAAATTGTTCCGGAACCGAGAAGTTTAGCACAATAGTAAACGACGAAATTCATAAAAAGAATAGAGTTGAAAAATGAAAGTTTATATTATACACAACAAAATGAAACATACAGATGGAAGGGTCTTGGAGCGAATTTTCAGCGCCAAAGCGTCGAAAAACATTTGGTACGCCTCTTGCGAAAGACGGAATGGACAACAAGGGGGAAAAGTCTCTCGAAACAGGTTCGGGCGATAGATGGTGATCCAACCAACTGAGTGACTCATCGCTGAATTCTTTAACTGGCTCTGAGTCAATTTCTGCAGAAAAATATAGAATCGACTCGTCTTGTACGCATACACGATCTTGGGGGCGGGGAGTTCCCCACCAAACATGATCTAGGGGTTGAAGGTTTTCACCCCCAGGATACTTTTACCCACCAACAAATTTTTTTCAACCCTTATAATATGCAAATTTTCCGAGAAATTCCAAAAAGTTCGTAGAAAGGATGCTCTTTAAGCGTTTTTAGCCACTTATTTTTTTAAAAGTGTCAAATTTTCGGCAACTCATTTTCGACTATATTTTCTTTAATTTTTTCAAATTTTTTATTCTTAGCTCTAGAAAGAGAGAGCATCATCAGAGACACCGACCGCCATCGAGCTGTGCACGTCTGTTCTCCACTCTGAAATCCCCCCCGAATTCGCGAACTCACAAAATTTTCCAGACAATCCGTAGATTTTACGCTGTTTTAAGCGTTTGTCGCTATCTCTTTGTTCAAAAGTATCGAATTTTTCATACTCATTTTAACATTTAATTTTGTATATTTTATTATAAATTTAATCGAATTTTTCTACTATTTTTTCAGAATTTTTTACGTTTTCTTGCTCTAAAATGATAGACAAGGACGTATTTAAGGAAGTGCGGCAACCCACTCCCTTTTTGGACGGAAAAGTTTGAAAGGTAAGATAATGCACGGAAAGAATGAAAAATCGACAGTCTTTGACGTAAAATCTTCAAATTTTTGCGCTTCGCGCCGGATGTGAAATATCTTTTAAGAGTTTGGCCCAAGCGCGACCAAAAAATGTCACTTTTTTATAGCTTTTTCGTGTGAAAAGATTTTCAAAAAACTCCAAATTTTATTACCTTAATGTATAGAACATGTTGGAAAAGGTCGAAAAATGTTATTTTTGCGAGCTATTTCGACTATCTGTCCGAAATATACATAAATTTACGTTGGGTCCGCCCCTTGGCCGAATCCTGGATACGGGCCTGATGATAGAGCATCGTCGAAAACGCCGAAAAACGATGTTTTTGACCCGTATCCATCGTTGTTGATCCCCAAAAGGCACTTCGAAATTTCATCTCCCCCACAATTCCCTATGCTGTGCATGTCTACTTGTACGTATTACAATCAAGAAAACAGATTTGTCACACAGCAGATATTGTGTGTCGCTTCCTAATTTAAGGCGCTCATTCAAATTCCAGAGCAAGTATATGAAATACAATGTAAGCCTTCTATTATGAAGATGTGAAATGTTTAGCGTATGCCATACAGTGCTCGCCACGAATGTTTACGTTTTAATATACTCCATAGGATGATAGAGCTTGTTAAGGGATATATGTTCAACACGTTGGTCGTGCGTGGGCGGAAATAGGACCGACGCGTTAGAGATATAACCCTAGCAAGCTCTAGAAGCTTATTAGAAGCGTAAACATTTATGGTGAGTAGTGTACATTCCCTTAGGGGGGGTGAGGGGGGGTATTACCCCCACCTCAGAGGTCCGAGACTTGAATCACAGTCGGACGATTTTGAACTATTAAACATTTTCTGCATGATTTTTGGGCAATAAAAGCAGCGAAGATACTAAAATTTTTCTGCGCATTCGCGCCGACTAATACATTTCTGTTTTGTTTACCCATAAAATACCTAGAATGAACTTAAAATGATCTAAAAAGTCTAAATTTTCGATGCATTCTTATATTTTTTACTTACAAAAAGCAACGAAACTAGTCAGAATGATACAAAAAGTAGTTAAAAATGCAGTTTTTTACATTAAAACATGCTATATATGACGTTTTAGCCATTTTTCATATTTGACCTGCAAAAGAGGCTAGACTCTTAATTTAGTGGCCCTGAATTTCGGATTTCACCCCCTGGACTTCCGACCTTTGGGAAATTATGGCGTATGTGTGTACTAGAAATGTGACGGGGGCCGCCATTTCTGCCGGGGCCAGGGCCTAGCCGGGGCCTAGAGTTTAAAAAAGATAATTTTCTATAATTTTGTTTACTGTTTTCTGACATCTTTTCAAAATGAGTTGATCCAAATGGATCCTTCAGGCCGTCCAGCCTTTGTGTAAGCCTATTCCATGAACGGACAGAGACAGGCTATTGCTCAGGTGTGCTGCTTATCGACTTTGCATCATGATGATCTTGACTAAATGACGACTTCCAAATTTTTTAGCTGAAAAAGTAAGCTTAGATGTGGATCCCCTGAAATTTTGGCAAACCAAGAAAGAAGTATATCCAAGACTATCAAAGCTTGCCAGAAAATATCTCAGTCCGCCACCAACAAGTGTCCCCAGCGAACGTCTGTTCAGTAAAAGCGGCCTAATTTGTTCAGATCGTCGATCGCGTCTATTGCCTGATAAGCTAGAAGCTTTGGTTTATTTGAGTGTCAATTTAAAATGCGTCGATTTTGATTATTAAGGGAAATTGCTAATGCTTGGAAACGAATAAAGATTTTTCTGCTGTCTGACTAATAAAACTTCTATTTTCGCAGTTATTGCATACATTTTAATTCTTTTTTGCAGGTCCCGGCCCCGGTGCTGGGGCCAGGGCCGGGGCCTGGCACATCTCTAGTGTGTACATATTAACTGTATAACGCATTCTGCTTAATCCATTCCTATCGTATTACAAATGCTCGCATAAAAACAATTTTCTACCTTATTTTGACGTTTGCAGAAAAAAGCTTCATATCTGGACTCGAGCAGCTAACATTTTTTCTTATTGAATATTAAATATCAGTCCCCCTCACAATCATACTTTTAGGGTACTGTGGCGCGAAACGACGTAATATTATTTATTACATTCATTTCATCCAAGCAATCATACATAAAATTTTCAATAAGCTAAAACGAGCGTGACAATTGATATAAATTGTCAATGAATCGTGACCTACTTATCAAAGGGATAAAACCTCACAGCTTTCTATGTATTTAAGCACTATGCGCATATACATATGCGTCTTTGCTCTGATTTACCCATGTCAACTAGGTCCTTGATGATAACTACAGCAGTCAAAATTTTGTGCAAAAAAATAACTGATTTGGTGCAAAATTTTGAACGATTTGGTGCGAAAATTGGTGGAAGAAATCAGTTAATTCAATACATATTACGTAATGCGTAGGCTTTATTCGAACAAAAACTTGCTAAATGCAACTTAACTGTTAATTTTGATATTTCCGCACAAAAATCCTTCTCTACGATCGGTGGAGAGAAATTTGTAGTGCAGGACGTTCCACGTCCACTGGAACTAAAAGGAGCATACAAAGTCTCGAGTCGAATTTCCTGATTTATTTCTGCGACATAAGTCTCAACATCAATGTTCTTTCCCAAGCTGACCGCAAATTTTTTATGAGCAAATCCGTCTCACATCGTTTTCATCATACAATAAAGATTGATTTCTAATTCACAAGTTAGTAATTCCCTAAATTTCATAATGAGATTGCTGACTGAATCAAAAGAGAGTATGTAGATGTTGTGCAATGGCTCAAATGAAAGAAAACAAAATTGTCTTACTGTTTTGATATAAACCAGCTGATTAATTTAGTCAGAAGTTATCTTCACAGTATACCCGCGAAAATGTACAACTTTGGGTCTTTAAACGATGACAACTTCACGAATTTATGAGCGTAAAACCTAGAAAAATAGTTGTTCCAAAAAGCATAAGTTTTGGCCAAAAAAGTTATCTCAAAAAAACTCTAAGCTTGAGGTATGAATTTTCAACAGTTTTTTGATTTTTTACCATTTTCTAACAGTTTTCTGCCTATAAATCGAACTATTTCAATATAAGAAATAAGGTATCATCTAAAAGCTTATTGAATTCTGAATCTGTTAAGTATAAAATCAACGTGCGTTTATTAAAACTGGCGCAGTTATCTGCCAACAAATCATAATTTCAGCAGTATTGAGTGGAAACGATGTGGTCTAAGCACTTCAACGCATGCCTAAAAATTTTCCTTTCTTCCTCCTAAGTCAAATATTGCGTTTCGAGCTGCTCTATCGCCGCCAGTGAAAAGCTGGTAGTTCCTAGGTTAAATACAGACAGGTAGCTGGCCGTCCTATTTTGGGGGACCAACACCAATTTTGGAGGGACTAAGCTTAAAAAGGCCGCGAATAGCACAAAATAACGTTTAAAAATTCCTATTTTTCCGATTTTTTCCCAATTTTGGGGGTCCGAACCCACCCATTCCCCCTCCCAGAGATACGTGCCTGGTTAAATAGTTCACATCTCAGAACATCGGTCTTCATCGAAAGTAACGCTTTCCAGACTGCTGCCGTGTTGTCATCTACCAAAGCATTCAAAAATGCTTCGATCTTCAGCAATTTTACCGGTAGTAAACAGTACAGTTTGTGCGTGCTCGTTTTTTTGTTTTCTTGATCACGGGTGAGAGCGACTTGATTATCCTTCAATTTGGCGCAAAGCGATCAAATTTGGTGCAGGAAAAATGCTTGCTGAGTGATTAACATGTGTTTTTCGACGTTTCTCAACATCTCGACTCTCATAGAAGGTTTAGAAAAATTTTATTACAGCACCAAATTTTGATCGCTCTAATGATAACATACGAAATTCTTACAAAGTTTACCTTAATTAACTGATATTAATAAATAAAATGAAGTCACACGGCATAAACCTAACAGAATTCAAAACACATACGAGGATAGTAATTGTTTTTCATTACCAGGATTCACGATTTTCCCAAATGTCTCTGTTTTAAGCGTTTTCAGCTGTAAGCTTGCTCAAAAGCGTCAAATTTTCAGTGCCTCGCACCATATACTCAATTTTTCACTATACATACATATTTTGTTAATTTATTCAAATTTTTTGCGACTTTCACGAATTTTTTTGTTTTTACGTCCGTGAAAGATAGAGCATCGTCAGAAACGCCAAAAATGGAACCTTAGAAAAAATATTTGGTTTAAAACCCAACAGAATTCCAATGCTTTACCGAAAATGGCTCTTACGGGCCAGCGATTAAACCCATTTACCTAACCATTTTTTCGTATAAACCCGTAAACGTAACGTCGCGTGAACGAATCGGCACTTTTCTTCGTGAGAAAATCCACATCGGTCGGATAAAGAAGCCAAATCTTTGCGAGTCAATTGAAGCAAATCCACAACGTCTCCAATTTCCTCTTTCAAAGCCTAATAAAATAAATCGGCATCAAAGCAACGCGAGTCATAATAGGGGAAATGATAGGATTGGCGCTCTCAAATTCGCAGATGTGCAGATAACCAAATGTGAGGCCATCAAGATAACGATGGAATTGTCAATGCCGAAAATGTCCAGTACCATACGTGTAACAGGGGGATTCCTCAACCTGAAGTCGGTCGTCCCCCCATATATAAAAAGTCAAAAAAATTTTGACCGCCCCTTCCCGATTTTTCGCGAAAACTTGCATTTTTGGCCGTTTTTTTGGTGTTTTTTGCCATTTTTTACTTAAAACTTTTAGAGGTAATTAACTTCTCCCACTCCCCTCCTTAAAAATGGCCGGGAATCTTTTATTCTAAATTTTGAGCCGTTGCATGTACTATTCACACAGTCAACTACATTTACACAGGCAGACCCGCGTTTACAGCGGGGGCGGGGGCAGACTTACCCCGCCCCTTGGCCAAGAAAATTAGAACGGTTGAAAATTTTTTGCCGCACAAACTTCAAATTTTCGGCGCCTGGCGCCAGTGCAGTATTTTACATAATTTTGACTCAAGCGCGACAAAAAAGACACGTTTTATAGCCCCTTTTGAGTGAAAAAATTTTTTCCCGAAAAGATGGGATTTTATGAACTTAAAGAGCATGTCGAAAAAACGTCGAAAGATGCAGTTTTTAAGCTACGCCAAGGAAGTTTCCGAAATATCGACCAACTTATATTGGGTCGGCCCCTCTTCCCTTGGCCGAATCCTAGATACGGACCTGCAAACATGTACTACACACACGTAAACTGCCTATATTATATTGTGTATGTAATAACAGTCAAATGTATGTGATAGTGCAGTTACATATGTAGCTGCACTATCACATACATTTGATCTCGCATTCGAAACATATAAATGTTTCGAATGCGAGTGTCGATAAGTGCGTAAATATACTTGCGAACAAGAGTGAAATAGAAAATAACTAAGCCTAAAACATAAAGTGAAGTGATGTAGCCAGGAGCAGCTCTACTAACATCAGGCGATATGCGGCTAATCTCATACATAGATATGGAAACACCCACTTTTTTAACACGGGGTTCTCACTCACATGATTAGATGAACTAATAAGATCTTTGATTTTAGATTCAAATTAAAATTTTCTGTCTTAATTAGATATTTTTAATTTTGTTTTAAGATAATTTTGTATTAAAGAATGCTTCCAAGCTTATAACATTTCTAAACATACATTTTTATTAATTTAAAAGCGATTGAGAACTAGGTATCTAGTAGCTATTTTAAAATGATGCGTATTCAAATTAACGGAAATTCTTCAATTTATTCGCGTACATCTTACGATTTGAAAATTATTATGATCATTTTTATAAAGTATTGACATACATTATTTGAAACAAGCTAGTCAGTTTTGAAAATAAAAATGAAACACCAAGATCGTCTTTTTTATTCTGAATACTCTAAAATATACTTAAAGACATATGTAGGAGAAAGATTAACCGCATATTACACAAGCCTAAGACATAAATATACGGCCTTGAACTTTGATACATGCTGTCGAAAACTTGGTGTTATTTCGTTTTGCAAACTTGGTCAAACATGCTGGATTAAATGATATAAACCGGGTCATAGTTTCCCAAGGTCGAAAGTTCAGAGGGGGAGGGTGAAATCCCAAAATTTGAGACCACTAAATTCAGAGTTATATGTAGCCTTTTTTGCAGGTCAAATATGCAAAACGCTTAAAACATCCTATATAGCATGTTTTAATGTGAAAAACTGCATTTTTACTACTTTTTGTCCCATTTTGACTAGTTTCGTCACTATTGTGAGTAAAAAATATAAGAATTCATCGAAAATTTTGACTTTTCAGATCATTCTAACTTCATTCTAGGTATTTTATGGGTAAACAAAACAGAAATGTGCTAGTCGGCGCGAAGCGCCGAAAAATTTGAACATCTGAGCTGCTTTTGTACCCAAAAATCATTGCAGAAAATGTTTGATAGCTCAAAATCGTCTGACAGTGATTCAAGTCTCGTACCCTGAGGTGGGGGTAATACCCCCTCACCCCCTATGGGAATGTGTAGACCGGGTCACTTTTCGACTAATGCCCTTGGATTTTTAACGTACTATTGTATAAATCCCAGCTTTTAGCCGTTCTGTGCTAAAGCGATTGAAATCTACGCAAATTGTAACAAAATGCAACAAAATTGACTTAAACAAATAGATTTTACTATAATCGGGTTTTTACATGCCCTTGTTGCATCTACACACAGATGAAATACGAATTTTTTTGCAAATCTGAAAACTGAGAATTCATAGCAAAGCGTACGTGTAACAGTAGGTTTGAGCATTCCCACCGTCCACCAGCCTCCATAGTCAAAAAATTTTTGACAGCCAACCCCCCCAGATTTTTGGAAAAAAGTCGCGTTTTTTTGCTCCTTTTATATACGTGCTTTTACGTATTTTTGGCGTTTTAAAAAAGAATTGGAGGTCATTTTAACACCCATCTTAAAATATAAAAATACTACATGTACGTAGAAAACGTATACCGTCAAGTGGGGCTACTTGGGACATGCGGGGCTACTTGGGACATTAAAAAATTTTGTTTTGTCCCTGATTTACCTGTGTGTGCGAAATTCTGATTAACTATCTTCTGGTGCTATTTACTGTATATTCAGTCCTATTTCAGATGACAGCAATAACTATTTCTGCTGATCATTCATCTCTGGGCTGTTTCATTTTTCCTGAACCTTTCTCGTTTATTCCAATTTTCTAGGGTGCTAAACTTTTATGTATCTCCAGCTACTATGCAACTTCTGTGACCTAACTCACATGTTTTTGTGTAGGGTAGGAAACGCTCGTTTTTATGGCATGCATTGCTTGTTAAATGCTTTTACATTGCTGTGTATGTTTTTTCCATGTCCCAAGTAGCCCTGCATTTTTAAAAAATGGGGCTACTTGGGACATGTGCAAAAAGGTGTATCATCTATCCAAAGTGAAATAGAGAGTGAAGAAAGCAGTGACACTAAGGAGAGAAGGGTGCAATAAAGAAATTGAAGGAAATTTTGATAAAATTGAGCAAATCATTGACTTGAACGTACTGAAGGTTGTTGATTGATTATCTGTTGAGTATGACAAGAAGTTGTATATTGCGGTTCTTGAAACAGAAGAGATCATATTGTAAAACGGTCATTTTCTTTTTTAAAACACCATTTTTGTCCCTTGTAGCCTCACATAGCGTTTACTTGCATTAAAGGACGAAATGGAGCATTATTTTTCAAAAATAAACTTTATGTCTCAAGTAGCCCCACCTGGGGGCTACTTGGGACAATAACTTTGTTTTTAAAAAACTTTTTTCCTCTAAACCTTATTCTTAGAGACTTTACTGGCTTAATAAACAATGTATACTTTGTCTTTTGACAAAATTTCATTTAATTTGGTTATGAATTGGCGAAATGGCGAAAAGAAATTCAGAGGAAGTCGGCAATAATTGTCCCAAGTAGCCCCACTTGACGGTAATACTTCATAGCATGCACGCGAAGATTTAAAACCGTGACTATTTTACAAGCTATCAATTCAATTATGAGGAATTTTTGGCGCTACACTACCCCGTATACCCCGTATTATAAAAGCAATATCGGCAAATGTATGTAAAATAACTTAAAATTACAATTTGCTTTTCGGCATCAATGTTAAATATGCACAGCCATAGATTTGCATTTCCGATGTCTTCGACATCTTCATCGGCGCAGAGAGCATCGTTACGAAGTTTTAAATAAAGAAGCTTGCTGAACAATCGTATCAATTTCGCCTGAAACAATAATGAAAATCCTACTAATTTGCTCGTTTACGACAGAATAAAGGCTAATCAAATCAAATCAAACCAGTCTTTAAATGAATTTAGGGCATGCATGCAAGAGGGGGATGGGGGATCCCCCACTTGAAGTTGGTTTCTCCCATTTACCAAGGCTAGAAAATTTTTTACCCTCACATTTTTGGGAAAATTTAATTTTTTGGCCTTTTTGGCCAAAACTTTGAGGTCATTTACCATTTCCCCGCCCCCCCCCTAAGAATGACCAGGGAACCCCCACTCTAAATTTCGAACCGTTACATCTATGATTTCGGAAATCTTTTACACTTGGCAATCATGAATAACAGTTCGAAAAAGGCATGAATGTAGTCAGGTCAGGTTCGTCTGAATCCGGCATTTTGAATCAGGATAGTCAAAAAAATGTTTGAAGGCAGGGATGACTGATTTCTCGAATTTCATCCCAAACTCGACTTTAGAAAATTTTTATTATTTTCTGTGTAGTTGATCTCAAACCACCATGGAAAATATAACGTGATCCGAAGTTATAGAAAGTTACATGTTTGCCATGCATAGGTGCACAAGGTCAGGGTCGGCAGGGGGGTTAAATCTTAGAAATCCATACCAGTAGATTTATCGTTCACGAATCTTTTGTTGTTTAAAGGTACAAACGACTTTTTATGGTAATTTCGCATTTTCAAAGCATTTGCAGTCCATTTGACTGCATTGTATCACTTTTAACATTATAAAGTAAGAAATTGATCAATTTTTGGCGCTTTTAGGGCAAAAGCACATGAACTTAGTAATCGCGCCGAAAAAATGTTGACATTTTCACTGCTTTTGATCTTAAAAATGATGCTAAAAAATGTTCCGTCAGCTCAAAATCGTCGGACTGTCTGGCTAACCCTATAGCGGGTGTAAAACTCCCTTCATCCCCCTATGTGCAAAAATGATGCTAAAAAATGTTCCGTCAGCTCAAAGTCGTCGGACTCGTCTGGCTAACCCTTTAGCGGGTGTAAAACTCCCTTCATCCCCCTATGTGCATGTATAATGCCGTGTCTTAACAAAACATGGGTAAGATATGTAGGAATCTCTTTGGCGGCCTTCAGAACTCACTTTGATATTTTTATATTATCTAAAAGACCTTGTGAAATATAAATTTATTTTAAATTTAAAAATAGGATCAAGCAATTGCTCGGGAGCCAAATAAGCATCAATTTAATTTTTTAAGCCGTGTACTGCTAAAAATGGCTGTTGTAAGTATGTGCGTGGTACAGCAAAGAAGTACAAATCATTTGATAACGAGTAATCTTTATAAGTTGGTAATATGCAAAATGCAGTTTTAGCTTAATTCCGCCACATTTTAGGCGAAGATTAGCTTTTATCTTTACTTTTCTGGTCTTCCTTCACATTTTTTCGTGGAATCCGTCAATGTCCAGAAATGGGCAGTTTTTCTCGTCACACACTTAAGCAGTCTCCATTCGAAAACTATGTCAAAGCAAAATTTTTGGCTGACAAAGAAATAAAATTAACAATAAAAAAATGGTAGATGACTGGAATTTAACATAATACATATTTACAGGCGGCTGAGTTTTATTTATGTGCCAATTTTCACACAGAACGAGGTCGCCTAAAGTTATTTCTCACCTCCAGACTTCGACGAGCAGCGATTTTTTCAATCGGTGTAACATCACTGTTATCGACTGAGCTAACGAAGTTGGATTTAATTTCCTGACTACATCTTTCAATTAAATCATAAGTTTCGTGAAAATCCTGTAGCCATGTCTGTACCATAGATAAGCAGCTTTTCACGATAAATTAAAAATCATATAAATTAAATTGAACAGCCTGTAAAAGAGTAAGCATAATACATAAAAACAGGCATTATCTTTCAGGACTAAGGCTAAGTTTGCATGTAGGTACATATGGTTGATGCAAAGGCATAAGAACTTTAGATCATATTGACCATCAGCATTTGTTTGAGAAAACTGAGTAAAAGCCCATTTCCTTGAAAGATTAGCAAGATTTCAAAAAGATCCCTAATTTCCAAAAAATGCATACTACTAAACTATTTATCTCTTTATCTAATAAATACGAATAATGAAGAATAAAGTGCTTATTGTCGGAAAAAATATGTCAACCGGTAGAATAAGTGTTTAGCAGTGTTTTTTGTACAAGGTCCGTTTGTTTGGTCCCCAAAAGTCTTTGTACATTTTTTACACACAAATTTTCGGGTACTATAATATGGTACAGTAGCGATTTTAGTGTGGTAAAAACAGAGTTGTTCGACTTTTGGTAGCGTATTCTAGCTAATTTCTGGGTCTCTTAGGGCAAAAATCACTAAGAATCTTCTCAAAACGGCGAAATTTGATATTTTTCCTTTTGAAATGCAATTTCTGACATTATAAAGATATATAGAACACACACTTACTCATTTGGGCGCGAAGCGTCGAAAATTTTTGCGAATTAAAGACCATTTTTGCAATTTTTGTCTTCCCAAAAATCTTTGTATATACATGTACAAAGACGGTCCCGAAAAGTATTCGTACATCAGGAAAAATCTTAGCCAGAAGTACAAAAAAACAGTGGTGTTCAGGCATATGTATTATGTAAAGCAAAATATTATAAAATGAAATATTATTATTATTATATTAAAATATAAATAATGATAATAACAAACGAGGCCCCCATCCAGAATTTTGTTTCAGGGGGCTCGACCAAAATTTTTTCAAAACATAAGGGGGGCCAAAAGATGAATTAAAAAAGACATTTTACGGTCAGTAGAGCTGCACACTTTGCAAATTTTGCAACCCAGATACCTTAAATATGATGAGAATCCAAGGGACAATCTCTTTTCTAGGGCAAGGGGTCTGGGGTGGCGGACTAAAACCCCCTCAGCGGGTTCCAGGGCGGAGCTCCCAAAAATTTTGCGAAAAAGCACAATTTAATAAAGTCAGCCTAATTTTGGTTATGGAATCAGTCAAAAGAAAGTAATACTTGATCACTAAAATTCTTTATCATCGCCAAAAAATGTCTATCATTCTCGCTTCTTGCAAGGATCTGATTTTCTGCAAAAAAACCTGCGAAAAACAGAAGACAGAGATGCAAAATATGCTTTAGGTTGTATAAAGATCAAATATAGAGTGCTCTAACCGCGCACTCGGGACTAAAAAATCACAATTAATAATTATGAAATTTGGCGCGAAGCGCTGAAAAATTTTGCAATTTTTCCCTTAAAAAGCAAAGGAGAGGTGAAGAAAAATCATTCTCAAATATCATTTCGGTGGGAAGGGAATGGACATGTGCCCCTATCCCCCCTGAATAGGGGCCTAATAATAATAATAAACTATTAAAAAATAATGATAAATCATCCTTCAATAATTATCATTTTGTAATCCCTAAATCATCTTCATCTTACAACAAGATGGCCTCTAATATCGTAAAAACTCGATGAAGGATGAATAGCTAATGCCAATAAACCAAGTCTAAAAAAGGATGAAAATAAAAAAGGTGATTCTAAGACACGTAAGTTACTATTCAGTAAAATGCCTAAAAAATCGGCTAAAATCCTAAATTTTTTATACGTAGGACACGCGGGCCATGCAATGCGTTTTTCACATCTTATTCTCCACTTTTTATGAGTTTTGCAACTTAACAAATACAAGAGCTTTTTCTTCCGTTCAGGCCTATATACTTGTTCTAGAAGTTACTTAGCTTACTTACCACTCTACACTTAGGCTATAAGTATTCTGAAATCCCAGTACCGATCTAAGGTACTAGACAGATACCAAGTTACACTGGCGTAGTCAGTGGGGAGAGGAATTCCCACCTGGTAAAACTTTTTAATCTTCTGAATTGAAGCTATGATTGCTGTTCTGTGACGATTTGTTGAGAATAAACCAGTTATTGACCGAGTACCCGGGCCGGACCCGGCCGGTTAGGGCAGGCCCAGGCCCGGCTGAAAAGGTCCCGGGCCCGAGGCCTAATTGATAACAAAGTTTTCAAATCTTTAAAAGTTAATAGTCCGAATGATACAATCACGTTAGCAATATCTGTCTCTCAAAATAGATTAAAACTGTTAGTGTACACTGTTTAGGACCTACCAGTGCACATGTGCTCATCTTCATATCCTCCTAGCTCTATATATCGAGTTCACATTTACTTTTTATTTCAGCATTTCTGCGTTCATGCGACATTTCAAAATACTGTGCAGCATGAATTGTGCTCGACCGTTTCAGCATTTATAGCCAGTGGTGGTGGCAAGGTTATAGAGTAAAAACTTTTCATCAAGTCACGAAACTGCAGCAGAAATCAGTTGAACTTCAAGATTTATTATGATTCGTTGGGGTTTATGTCACACATAATTATAAATTAAAATTATTCCGGAACATCTATTTTCAATTTAGTAGCTAACCATATTTTTCACTTTTGCCCTCAAAAATATATTGCAAGTTTCTCATAAGTGAGCTGACCACGGGCGTCAGTATACGTATTATTCTTTAGTTTTTTCAAACCTAGGCGGGCCCCGTATCAGAGGGGGCGGGGGCCCACCCCCCCAATGGAAAGAATTTTTGTTTTTCCCAAGGGTCCCCAAAGGGAAAAATGAAAAATTACCGAAGTTGCGTCTGAAACACCGCCAAAACAGGTTTTTAGCGTACTTTCGAGCTAGAAAACACAAAATTTTCCGGCGCTTCGCGCCAGATCTAATGTTTCTGTAAGGTTTTGTCTTCTAAACCGCTGAAAATCGCTCAAATTTGAGTTAGACATAGAAAGTATGTCAATTTTTTTCCAACGCTTTGCGCCGGATTCATTGTTTAGCTATAGTTTTTGCCTTCTAGCTCACTCAAAACAGCTCAAATATGAGTTATGACATGGGAACAGGCCTGTATCACAGGGGGCGGGAGCCTGCCCCCCCCGAGATGGGGAAAAATTTTTGTTTCTCTCAAGGGTCCCCCGAAGGGAAGAATGAAAAAGTGGCGAAGTGCGTCTCGAACAGCGCCTAAACAGGTTTTTAGCATACTTTTGAGCTAGTAAACTCAAAATTTTCTGGCGCTTCGCGCCGGATTTATTGTTTTATGTAAGGTTTTGTCTTCTAAACCGCTGAAAATCGCTCAAATTTGAGTTAGACATGAAGTATATCAATTTTTTCTAACGCTTTGCGCCGGATTCATTGTTTAGCTATAGTTTTTGCCTTCTAGCTCACTCAAAACAGCTCAAATATGAGTTATGAGATGGGAACAGGCCTATATCCAGGGGGCGGGGGCCTGCCCCACAGATGAGGAGAAAAATATCTGTTTCTCTCAAGGGTAACCCGAAGGGAAGAATGAAAAATTGGCGAAGTGCGTCTGAAACAGCGCCTAAACAGGTTTTTAGCGTACTTTTGAGCTAGTAAACTCAAAATTTTCCGGCGATTCGCGCCGGATTTATTGTTTACGTATAGTTTTGTCTTCTGAACCGCTAAAAATCGCTCAAATTAGAGTTAGATATAGAGAGCATGTCAATTTTTTTCTAGCGCTGTGCGCCGGATTCATTGTTTAGTTATAGTTTTTGCCTTCTAGCCCACTCAAAACAGCTCAAATTTGAGTTGACATGGGAAACATGAAATTTTTCCGGCGCTTCGCACCGTATCTATTGTTTATATATGTTTTTTTGTCTTCTAGTCCGCTCAAAACCGCTCAAATTTGAGGTTGATATGCAGATCATGTCAATTTTTTCGGCGCTTCGCGCCGAGTATTAATTATCCGTATTGTTTTTCTCTGTAAAGCACAATGATTAAGTACAAAGGCAAGAGATACGAAATAATTCGCCGATTAGGTGATGAGAAATCAGCTTAAATGATAAATTTGCTGTATATCAAAATGAAATAAAATGAAATTTTTTAATTTTTTGTTGAAATTTTTCTTCACTGTTGTATAGAGCTCGCCGAGATACGCTCAGAACTGTCTTTATTTTCGCCTATCTCCTAATGGTTCTCGAGATATCTGGTCTCAAAAATTTTTCGGCCCCCCCCCGAAATAAAATCCTGGATACAGGCCTGAGCCTAGGGATGCAGCAGGAATCAGCTGATTTAATGAGTGTAAAAGTGTATGCTGTTTTTTTATGAAATTTAATTTTAAAAAAACCGCTCGAAAATTGGGAAATCTGATGGATATGTACACATGTAGAATAGAATAAAGGACTTAGCTAAGAAACGATTTAACGCAAAGCGCCCAGAAAATTGTTTTATACACTTCAATACACCGTGGAATCCGAAGCTGCGTGTTGTGTCGAAAATGATGCTTAAGAAAAATGAATTTAATGAATTCAATTAATGAAGTTAATCGAAATAATAATGTGTAAGAATTTTAATTATTCTTCAAGCTGCAGGATCGCTGTCGCTAGCATCAATCGATCACTTGGCGTATGGCTAAGTTTATTTTGATTTTAAAGACAGGGCCGTATTCAGGGGCGGGTACGACCGCCTCCCCCTCTTGGCTAGAAAAAAATTTTTATGCACGGAAAGATGGAAAAATCGCATGTATTTGTCGCAAAATCTTCAAATTTTCGGCGCTTGGCGCCGGATATAAAGTATTTTCCATTATTTTGGCCCTAGCGCGACAAAAAATGACACTTTTTATAACCTTCTGAGTAAGGATAAAATTTTTTTGTAAAAGTTCGAATTTTATTATCTCACTGAATGGGCATATCGAAAAACGTAGGAAAATGCGGTTTTTGCGAGCTACCTCGACGATTTTCCCGAGATATAGACCAATTTATGTTGGGTCCGCCCCCAACCTCTTGGCCGGTTCCTGAATACGGGCCTGTTTAACAATATATAAATAAATATCAAACTCTTCTTTAAAAAAGCATTATCTTTCCCTTATGATAATATCCTGTTGTCATAGCTTATCAATTATCATGTATATTTTTGTAATTTAAAATTTTGAATGGATTTTTGCCTTACTATATCTATGTAAACTTAACACATATATTATTTATTGATGTTTAGCGATTAGATATACATATATAGACTGTACGTGAACATATAAAGACTAAACCACAAGGTCAGGGTCGGCAGGTGGGCTGAAATCCCGAACATGCAACAGTAAATTTAACGCTGCCGATTTTTTTGCTGTTTTAACGCTCAAACGGTCAAAATAGTCTATAAAACGTTTTATAATGGTAATATCGCATTTTAAAAGCATTTTTAGTATAATTCATCAATATTAAGCGCTTTTCGAGTAAAAAGTACTTAAAAATACTAATCTGGCGCCAAGCGCCGGAAAAACTTTGACGTTTTTACTGCTTTTGACCTCAAATATAATGCAAAAAAGTTCCATCAGCTCAAAATCACCCGACAGTACGTGTCCGGCTAACCCTTCGTATATCATACAATAGCACAGGAAAGGGGGTGAGAGGGGTATTACTATACGTAAGCAGCAAGAAAATTCTGGGGGTGCAAGATTTTTTAAAGGTCAAAAAATGGCCTTGAAAAATGATGGCGAAAAACACCATTTTTCGACGTTTCTCATCAAGCAATATCCATTGGCATCAAAAAATTGCGAAAAAACGAAAAAATGTTTAAAAATTAAATTCTGAGGGGAGGGGTATTTTGATTTCTGGAGGGGGGGTTATTTTAGTATCTCGGGGGGAGCATACCCCCAAACCCCCCACGCCCAGGTGTTGGTATTACACTCACCTGAGCTCTTAAAAAACTGATAGCTATACAGCCATTTTGGCCGAAAAAGCATTGCTGTATGGAATGCCATTTTAGAATTTTTTCACTTAAAATGTTCTTTATAAAAGGATTAAGCTAAAATCATGGATATCTTGATGTCCTCCGTTGAAAACATCGAATTTTACAAATTCCTTCACTGAAAATTATTTTTTAATGAAACATTTAGCTAAAATCCGGGATATTTTGATGTGTTTCGTTGAAATTTCACATCTACGGCCACTGTTTCTTTGTTGTACTCAGCAAAGATTTTTCCCGATGTAAAAATGTTTTTCGGTACTGTCTTTGTATATACATGTACAAAAATTTTTGGGAAGACAAAAATTGCAAAAAACGTCTGGAATTCGAAGAACTACGGCGAAATAAGTAATCTTTGTTATATCTTCATAATGGCAGAAATTGCATTTCAAAAGGAAAAATGTCAGATGTTTTGGCGCTTCGCGCCGTTTTAAGACAATTCTTAGTGATTTTTGCTCTTAGAGACCCAGAAATTAGCAAAAATACACTACCAAAAGTCGAACAACTCTGTTTTTACCACACTAAAATCGCTACTGTACCATATTATAGTACCCAAAAATTTGTGAGTACAAAATGTACAAAAAACTTTTGGGGACCATCTTTGTGCATGTACAAGCGGATCTTGTACGAAAAAAACACTGTCTGCTGCCAAGATGGAAAAATCGTAAGAAACTGGGAAAACGGGTATATAAATCCGGAAAATGGAGAATGGAAACGGAAAGGAAAATTTTCCATTTTCGAATTTTCTCACGGAAAATGCTTCTGTTTATGCAAAATTAAGCTAAAATCGCGGATATTCGGATGTCTTCATTGAAATTTCGTATCCATAGTCAAGATAAAATATCGTCGGAAAATGGAAAAATGGGTAAAAGCAGAATATAGAAAACTGAAAATTTTCCATTTCCCAGCGATTTTATATCCTAGCCACATATAAATGCAAAATTTCAACGAAAGACATCAGAATATCCACGATTTTGCTGATTGAAAGAATAATTTTCAGCGGAAAAATTCGGTAGTAAACAATTTTTCATTTTCCATTTCCATTTTCTACTTTATATTTCCAGTTTTCACTCATTTTTCCATTTTTTGGCGATTTTCCATCTTGGCCAAGGATGTAAAATTTCAATGGAAGATATCAAAATTCGGCCTGGATTTAGTTGCTAATATTAGTTCGGCGCGAAGTGCCGAAATTTTTATGAGCTATGCGAATTAAATCTTGTAATAAGCAAGACTGCGCTTAGAATGGAAAAATGGAAAAATATCAAAGCTTATTGCAACAGCTGAAAAACGTTATCAGAAACCTTAACGAAGAGAAAAATGTACAGTCGCGGAAAATGTAGAATACAGAATAAAAGACATTAAAGCAATAATGCGAATACAGCTCGTACCAAGAAGAAACATTGCTGTGCAAGGTCATAAAGGCAGTGCTCTTACTCATGACTAAGGTTTATTCTCCATAGTTCATTTTTAGATTTTCTAATTTTAGCCTAAACACATTACTACTGGAAGCGTTTACCACAGATTCAGGGAGCATATTCCAAACATTTATAATTCTGTGACTGAAAAAATATTTCTTCAAGTTAGATTTTAGAGCAGTGACTTTTAATTTTAATGTGTTGGTGGATCTAGTGTTGTTCTCTGATAATGTGAAAAAGTCATTTACATTAACATCAACTGCTGAATGAAACATTTTGTATACCATAGTTAAATCGTACAAAAAACCTTCTATTTTCTAGATATTCTAGATTCAATACCCGAAGTCGATCCTGATAAGACATGATGTTTGGATAACGGCACCCTAAGACACGTTTAGTAAAGTATCTTTGAACCTTTTCAATCTTCCGAATATTTTCCTTTGTATGTGGTGACCAAACAGAGGTCGAATATTCTAAGAGGCCGTACTTAAGTTTTATAGGCCATTGTGAGGAGTGTCAAGTCCTTACTTTCGAAACAGCGAAAAATTAGTGACATGCGATGAAAGGTCTGCTTTACAAATTTGCTTATGTGAGCAGTAAAATTTAGTTTTTCATCAATTAAAATGCCTAAATCTTTTACATGGGATTTTGAGGTTGAGATTAGGCCATTATTTATCGTGTAAATCATTCGAGAATTATTATGAACAAAATGAAGGACCTGACATTTTGGTAAGGATAAAGAAAGCTGCGAAAAATCTGACCATTCAGAAATTCGATTTAGCAAATTTTGAAGATGGAAAAAGTGCTCAGACTTTGCGTAAATCTTAATATCATCTGCAAAAATAAGCATGTTTATATAATATATTTATATAAAATATAATAATATATATATAATAATTATATAATTATTATATAATAATTTATATATTAATTATATAATAATATAATTATATAATGTAATTATTATATAATAAAATTATATAATAATTTTATATAATAATTTATATAATTTATATAATAATATAAGAGATGGAATCAATTTATATAATTTATATAATTAATATAATAATAATCATGTTTATATAATTTATATAATTTATATAATAAATTTATATAATTATATAATATAATTATATAATATAATTTATATAATAATTTATATAATTATATAATTATATTTATATAATTTATATAATAATATATAATAATAATAATTTATATAATTATTTATATAATATATAATTATATAATAATATGAAAATACTTTTATTAATTTATATAATTATTTATATAATATATAATTATATAATAATATAAAAATACTTTTTATATAATTTATATAATAATTTATGTAGAACAGAAATAAGATTGGACCCAGGACGCTGCCCTGTGGCACACCACTAAAAACACAGGTCTCATTTGAAAAATTATTAGCGATTCTAACTCTCTGAGTCCTATTACTAAGAAAGTTTTTGATCCATTTAAGTACGTAACCTTGAATACCGTATTTTGACAATTTGAGAACCAGTTTACTGTGAGAGATGGAATCAAACGCTTTTGCAAAATCCAAGTATATAGCGTCCATGGGCTCTTTTTTGTCTATATTGTTAATTATCTTATTTAAATAGCACAAGAGTTGCAACTCACACGATTTTTAGGAAGAAAACCAAACTGTTCAAACGAAATCAAGTTATTTCTTTTAGCATAATCCATTAACTGAGTTTTCAGAACTTTTTCAAGAATTCGGCAGCTAACACAAGTTAAAGAAATCGGACGATAGTTAGACGATAAAGATGCATCTCCTTTCTTTAAGACTGCAATTACAAAAGCAGTTTTCCAAATTTTAGGTAAGGTTCCAGAGAGTAAGGATACTAAAAAATTTTTTTCGAAGGAGTTTTCAAAGAATAAGCTAATTTCAAAGAATAAGCTAATTCAGAAACCCAAAAATTAGCCAAATACACTACTAAAGGTCGAAAAACTATATTCTACCACACTTAAATCGTTACTGTACCATATTAAAATATACAAAAATTTGCATGTACAAGACATTGTTTTTTGTATTCGCCAAAGATTTTTCCCGATGTACAAAGACTTTTCAGGACTATCTTTGTACATGTACAAAGATTTTTAGGAAGATAAAAACTGTAAAAAGGTATAAAATTCCAAAAATTTTCCGGCGCTTCGCTCCGATATGAAAAATTGTCTGTCCTATATATCATTAAAATGGCAACATTTGTATTTAGAATGAAAAAATGTCAAATTTTTAGGCGCTTCGCGTGGTTTCGAGACAATTTTAGTAATTTTTGGCATTAGAAACCCAGAAATTAGCTAAAATATAAAATCAAAAGTCAAAAAACCCTGTTTTACCACACTAAAATCGCTACTGTATCATATTATAGTAACCAAACATTTGTGTGTACAAAATGTACGAGGACTTTAGGGGACCATCTTTGTACATGCACAAACGGAACGTGTACAGAAAAAACACTGGTACAAAATGTACAAAGACTTTTGGGTACCATCTTCATTCATGTATATACAGTGGCGGATCTAGAATTTTCCTAAGGGGGGGCGGTACCCCTAAGGGGTGGGGGAAGGAACCCTGACTTGGGTGGAAAAAATTAGCCGTTTTAACCTAAAAATCGCTCAAAAATGCTTAATTTTTGCGCACTATTTTGGGCCAATGGGAGGGAGCGGCCGCCCCCCTGTCCCCCCTAAATCCGCCCCTGTGTATATACAAAGGTACATTGTACAAAAAACACTGTCACATACTGATAGTATGCGAAAATGTGTGTTTAAAAATATATCTAGGTATATAATATAGCTACAAAAATTTGTTAGCTATTACAAAGACCTTTTCGGAGATCTTTGTACAAGCACAAGAAGCTCGTACAACAAAATAGAGTCAGCTAATAATAGTCCACTACTTAATTTTCTGGTCCTCCAATTTGGGATTTCACCCCTTCCTCAACTCTGGACCTTAGGAAACTATTTGAGACATATTCAGTAGTGATCGACCGGGGCCCCGGCCCCGGCCAGCCATCCCGGCCATTTTAAGCATCCCGGCCCCGGCCGGGGCAAGATCAAAAAATGGCCGGGGCCGGGAAAAATTTAGTGTAATTCGTATTTTGTACAGGCTTTGATACTGGCACTTATTTATCAATAAGCAAGTGTTAATTTTGAGAGCTGTACTGATTAGACCATATGTATACTTACTTAATCCTTGTTATAACTTTGCTACTGTGTATAAATGAGCTTTTACTGGATAAATGTTCTGGAAAATCTGCATGTTTTCGATTCCTCCACTTAACTTACTTGAACTAAATGCTACTTTTAACTCATTCATTCATGGCTATGGCTAAAAGATTTAGAGTTGACAAATACGTTCTATTTCTAGTTGAATTGTTTGTTTTCAACAACCTATTTTTACAAAAAAACACTTTTACATTTAATTGAATGGGAACTGCGTGCTTTAAAACGCGTTTCTTGTGTAATAGTTATTAGGACGGAGGTTAATTATAGGCGAATGTAAACTACGCTGCAGAATTGCGTCCGATCCGATAAGCTAAATATGTCTCCTATAGTTTCCTAAGGTCCAGAGTTGAGGAAGGGGTGAAATCCCAAATTGGAGGACCAGCAAATTATGTAAGTGGTGGACTATTATTAGCCGACTCTATTTTAATGTACGAGCTTCTTGTGCTTGTACAAAGATCTCGAAAAGGTTTTTGTATGAGCTAACAAATTTTTGTAGCAATATTATTCAAATATATTTTAAACATACACATTTTCGCATACCTACTATCAGTATGTGATAGTGTTTTTTTGTACAACGTACCTTTGTATATACATGAACAAAGATGGTACCCAAAAGTCTTTGAACATTTTGTACCAGTGTTTCTTTTTGTACACGGTCCCTTTGTGCATGTACAAAGATGGTACCCAAAAGTCTTTGTACATTTTGTACACACAAATTTTCGGTTACTATAATATGGTACAGTAGCGATTTTAGTGTGGTAAAACAGGGTATTTCGACTTTTGATTATATATTTAGCTGATTTCTGGGTTTCTAGCGCCAAAAATTACTAAAATTGTCTCAAAACGGCGCGAAGCGCCTAAAAAATTTGACATTTTCCCATTCTAAATACAAATTTTGCCATTTTAAAATATATAGGACAGACAATTTTTCAAATCGGAGCGAAGCGCCGAAAAATTTTTTGGAATTTTACACCTTTTTACAGTTTTTATCTTCCCAAAAAATCTTTGTACATGTACAAAGATAGTCCTGAAAAGTCTTCGTACATCGAGAAAAATCTTTGGCGAATACAAAAAATCACTGTCTTGTACATGAAAATTTTTTGTATGCTTCAATATGGTACCATAACGATTTCAGTGTGGTAGAAGATAGTTTTTCGACCTTTAGTAGTGTATTTGGCTAGTTTTTGGGTTTGCTGAATATTCGACATTTTCCATTTTCCCATTCTAAGCGCAGTGTTGTTTATTACAAGATTTAATTCGCATCTTACAATTTTTGTAATACTGCTGATTTTGTAGTACAAGTTGTTTTAGCTTTCTCAGTCGAGTTTTATGTGTGAATTTCATCAAAAGCTCATACAAATTTCGGCACTTCCGCGCCGAACTAATATTATCAACTAAATTCAGGCCGAATTATCACATTTAGAAGCACGGTCTTTTTGTATTCGGCGAAGATTTTTGCTGATGTACAAAGATGTTTCAGGACCGTCTTTGTAGATGTACAAAAGATTTTTGAAGAACGAATTCTGTAAAGGTGTAGAATTCCTTATTGCGAATTCAACCATTTTAAAGATTTCCAGGGGGTAAGCGGCTGCGAAAATGGAGCCGCTTACCCTTCCTGAAATGGCCGAGAAATATACATTTGACAGGGGATTTGGGCCCATCTCCCACCCATCAGTGATCGGACCGAGGGTACTTTTGGACCCTCGGCCTCGGCCGAGGCCGAGGCGCCTTAAAATCCTTGCCTCGGCCGAGGCCGAGAGCCGGGCCGAGGCCGAGGGTAATGCCGAGGTCAAGCTTATATACCTATACCCATAAATAGTGCTCTTAGAATATTTTGTATGCACATGAGCTGAGAAAAATCGTAATATTGAACACTTTATTGAATGTCATTTTCAATAATAGTAGATTAAATGTGTGCAAGGATTTATTGAATAAAGTCAGCAGAATGAAAGCTTACTTAATGTAACAAGTTGCCGTTGAAGACTTGGAAAAGTTAATAAAAAATATGGCTGAACAAGCACTTAAAAACTTTTATTACTATACATAAATAAGAAAACAGTGTCAAAGAAATAAACGAACAAACGAAATAAGCTAAGTAAAGACAGAACTGTAGCCATTGTTGTGCTCGCTTTTGCAGTAATGCATGTTTACACACGCTTTTTCAGTCATCCAATTCTGGTGTGGTAGGTAATATGACAGAAACTGCACTGTACTTTCCGATCATAGTTTCCCAAGGTCCAGAGTTGAGGGAAGGGTGAAATCCCAAAATGGGGGACAGTAAACTAAGTAGTGTCTTTGTATGAGCGAACAAATTTTTGTAGATATTTTATATAAATATATTTTTAAACATACGTACTTATTTTTACATACTGCCAGTGTGTGACCTGTAACCGGCATGCAGTCCTAAACAGTGTTTTTTTTGTGCAAGATACCTTTTACATGTACAAAAATGGTATCCAAAAGTCTTTGAACATTTTGTACATGCAAATTTTTGTGTATTATTATAGTATGGTACAGTAGCGATTTATTGTGGTAAAACGGGGGTTTTCGACCTTCGGTAGCGTATCTTAGCTAATTCTTAGGTCTCTGAATATTTGACATTTTTTCCATTCTAAATGCAAATTCTACTATTTTAAAGATATATAGGACAGACAATTACTGATGCCCCGAAAATTTTCGGGGAATTTTACACCTTTTCACAGTTTTTGTCTCTCCAAAAATCTTTGTGCATGTACAAAGACAGTCCTGAAAAGTCTCTGTACATTATGAAAAATCTTTGCTGAATACAAAAAACCGTGGTCTTAAATGTGATAATTCGGCCTGGATATAGTTATAAGATTATTTGGCGCGAAGCGCCGAAATTCTTATGAGCTTTTGATGAAATTTACACATAAAACTTGACTGAGAAAGCTAAAACAACTTGTACTACAAAATCAGAAATATTACAGATATTGTAATATGCAAATTAAATCTTGTAATTAGCACTACTGTGCTTAGAAATCCAATGCAACATCAGGATAAATTAGTCAATTTTATCTTTGAACGGCTAAATGTGCTGAGTTATTAAATAGTACCTACTTGTTTTGCATAAAATTTTTAAAAAACAGTATAAATGGATACAAAAGATATTTAAATCTGCATAAAGATGCCTAGATTACACAAAAATTGATTTTTGAGTGTTTAATGCCTCTGCTTTAATATAAATACAGTATATCAGCGATATTTTGCGCGAAGCGCCGAAAATTTTTGAAATTTCTTAAAAAAATACTGAAAAACGATATAATTAATATCACTTTGTCCAAGAAAGTATTTTAACATTGTATAAAAATGGCTCCAAAGAATGCACGAGCCGAGATTGATTTTTGGCAAAACCTGCATTTATTGGCCATTTTTTAGGTGCGTTTGTGCGATTTTCGGCCGAAAATTCGTAATCATTTACGCCCTCTCCCATAAAAACGGCCGAAAACCATACGTGTAATAGGAAGGGCTTTGGGGATTTCCCCACCCACCCAGGGTTGGACGTCCTTCCCTAACCCTTCCCTACAACGTCGAAAATTTTGACCCACCCTCCCCATTTTTAGCGAAAATTTGCGTTTTGTTGGCTATTTTAGGTGCTTTTGCCATTTTTGACATAGAATTAGAGTCGCTAATCCCCCATCCGAAATTTCTAGCCGTTACATGTATGCCGAGGAGCCCCTCCCAAAAATTTTGAGCTGTTACATGCATGTTTTAAAGTGACAGTTTGTCTATTTACTCTTGCTTACATTCAAAAATACTGTATCACTTCGGGAAATTCTAATAAATAGCTGCACTTTTGCCATAGTAAAAATTAGGTTCAAAAATATTCAAAAGGTTTTCACCAAAAATCGTCTGACAGTGACTTGAGTCTTGTACCCTGAGAGGTGGTAATAAACCTCCCTCACCCCCTCCCCCTTTGGGAATGTGTGTTTCCGATCCATGTAGCAAGCATGAGAATTAAAACTTAGTCATCACATGAATAATAAATTGACACTTTGATGTATGTAACTTTGTGTAACTGGGTACGCGACTAAAACCACAAGAAAAGTCTATAGGTAAAAAATAGCCTTTGTACTGCAGATGCATTCTAAATAGTTAATGTTCAACGGACATATTAAACTTCTTCAAATTTGATTTTAACCCTCGGCGCCTCGGCACTTTTCAGCTTCGCCCTCGGCGCCGAGGCCGAGGCTCCAAAAAACGCCGAGGCTTGCCGAGAGCCGAGGCCGAGGCCGAGGCCTCGGTCCGATCACTGCCACCCATGCTAACTTCCTTGAAAGTCAGAAAATATTTGACCACCCTCCCCCATTTTTTGGCGAAAACCTGCACTTTTTGGCTATTTTTATGTGTTTTTACCATTTTTGATCTAGTCGCTAACCCCTTCCTTACAAAAATGGCGAGGGACCCCTACCCTAGATTTCTAGCCGTTATATGTATACTGAGGGACCCTCATAAAATTTTAAGCGATTACATGCATGTTTTACAGTGATAGTTTATCTATTTACTCTAGCTCACATTCTAAAATAATGTATCACTTCGTGAAATTCTAAAAGTTAGGTAGGTACACTTTTGCCCTATTAAAAAATTAAGTTCAAAAAAATTCAAAAAGGTTTTCACCAAAAATCGTCTGACAGTGACTTGTGTCTTGGACCCTGAGGGGGGGTAATACCCCTCCCTTCTCATGGGAATATGTGATGTCTCATTTATTACATCCAATACCTATTGCATCCAATCGCTAAAGCAGCAGTAGCAGTAGCGAAGATTCAAATGATATAGAGTGTGCTAATAGCAGCGACATAGACTTTATTGATGATTCAGACAATGAAAAACTGGACTAAACTTGTTTCTTGTGACATAAATAGTAATAAAACTTGATATGAAAAGGCGCACCTAACTTTGCGCTTGCCATTTACTACTGAATAGAGCAGTCGCTCATTATTTCTTTTCCTATGCCCACCCCAAGTATGTGTCATGCAATAATATTTTCCTTGTCTCACCCCGGCCAGCCCCGGCCCCGGCGGGGCCGGGGATTTTTTCAGCCCGGTACCGCCCCGGCCCCAGCCAAAAAAGTCGCCCCGGTCGATCACTAATATTCAGTTTATCGGATCGGACGCAATTCTGCAGCATAGTTTACATTCGCCTATAATTAACCTCCGTCCTAATATTACACAGGAAACGCGTTTTAAAGCACAAATAAGTTAAGTGGAGGAATCGAAAACATGCAGATTTTCCTGAACATTTATTCAGTAAAAGCTCATTTATACACAGTAGCAAAGTTATAACAAGGACTAAGTAAGTATACATATGGTCTAATCAGTACAGTTCTCAAAATTAACACTTGCTCATTGATAATAAAGTGCCAGTATCACAGCCGCCTGTGCAAAATACGAATTACACTAAATTTTTCGGCCCGGCCATTTTTTGACCTTGCCCCGGCCGGGGCCGGGAATGCTGAAAAATGGCCGGAGATTGCCGGGGCCGGGGCCCCGGTCGATCACTAATGTGAACCTGCTACACGAATGCCAAACCTCGGTTACGGTCTCGCCATTTTATGAAAGATGTACTTGCTGCAAAAACATCGATTTTTCAACACGAGCGCTGAGTTTTCCAACGTTTCTATACCCTTAAAAATGGCATTGGTGTAGCTGGTTCACATATGTATTAAGATAGCCACGTTATAAGTACGTATACAACAAGTATTATCCGGTGAAAGCTGCCACCTAACTAATTTGATTTGAGTCAAGTCGAAAACAAATAAGGCAGTCATCAGATTTTTCCAGTAGATTCATGTGACTGACCAAAATGTTGGTGCCAGCGTTCAAAATAAGCCTAAGCAATGGGATGCAACTCGCGTCGCTCGCTTCGTTCGCTCCGCTCGTCGCATCCCATTACTCAGGCTTATTTTAAACGCTGGCACCAACATTTGATCAGTCCATGATACTGAGCCTAAGCCTAATCAGCTGGTAAACCAGCAAAACATCACGAATAACTTGCAATATTTATCGAAATTAACCAGCGTTAGTCGATTGGTTATGGTTCTGGACTTTAGAGCAAGGGGTCCACGTTTCGAATCCGACTGCCAGCAACTTTCTCTCGTTTCCTCAGATGCTATCGACCGCACACATACGCCCTTATAATATGACTATGTTAATACATATGTGAACCAGCTACACGAATGCCTTAAAAATATATACCAAAATTTAAAATGTGGAGAAATTTTCGGGTAAGATGGTTCACTGGTGATTTGTTAAACCAAGTCGCTAGCATAAAAACAGTGTTGCCTTGTCAGACCAGGCCAGTGAATAAATTCACCTATTCTAATGAATACAGTAATTTATTTCTATAGCCCATATATTACAACACGCAGTCTCTTGCTCATACGCTGTATAAGATCATAAAGTCAGTCAAATGAGATTTCATGCAGCTGTTTATTGTTATAGCCTAATCTATTCCAAACGGCTCATTTTCGCTTTACGCTTTATTACTGCAACAGAATATTTTACCGTTTATGTACGTCGTTGCATCTATATATAAGACGCCTTAAATGTTATGCAAAGCATGTTAAATTTGAAATACAAAGAGTTGAAAGCAATCAGCCGCTACGAAAGCATATTTGAAGGAGCCATCCGTGCAGTGAATAGATCAGACTATATGTACATACATAGAATGTTATGAATCTTTGTCTGTGTTAGATCTTCATTGCATAAGAGCAATCGCCTTTAAATTCACATATTCGGTCCCTATCGTATGTCACAGAATTTAACGAAATTAAAATAATCTACTAATCGGCTTAGGTGCCCGCCGCACTGATAAAAATACCGAAACGTTTCTTAACGAACGATTTATTCCGACTCCCTAAATATTGAATACGAATGAACACAACGCAATGATAAGTTATAAGAATATTTACATGTACAGTAATACTTGGTGTCAGTAGACGCATACATATGAACAATCCCTAAATAAACAATATTACAACAATTATGCTAAATATGAATATACTAGCAAAGAAAAATGCTCCGATGGAACAAAAAAGATGAATATACTTGGAATTGTGGATTATTAAACCCTTTATTAACGCCCGTCCCATTTTCCTCCACAAAGTTTGCTGCAAAATAACTCAAGAACGATGGAATCTTATAAAGTGTGCAAGTGTTCATTCAAAAGAATTGTCCAAGATCTGCAAGTTTGTGTGCATTTTCTTTTATGTTAGTAGTGTGAAATTTGAAATATACTGTATTGAAATGACCTCACTTTTTGTCCGCCGCTTTGGTCGTCCCGGGTTCCACAATTTTTTGTTTTTCTGGTCAGGAATTTTTACGAGCTGTGGAGCTCATTCAGGGCTTTCTAATGGTATCTCAATAAATAAAATGCGGCTAATACCCTTTGAGAAATTTAAATCGAAAAATAAAGTCCCATTTTTGGGACAGCGCTCATAAGTGACAGCATGAAAAAGCAACTCTGTTTTTCTCTTGATGTCTTCATGATCTTTATTACCTTCAGAAATTGCTCAAATTCTCTCTTAGAATTGTACGTACATACATACTACCCAGTGGCGGATCCAGGATTTTCCTAAGTGGAGGGGCGGTACCCCTAAGGGGGGGGGGTGGGACCCCTATGTATTTGGGCGGAAAAATTGCCCGTTTTTACCCAAATATCGCTCAAAAATAGTCAATTTGCGCATTATTTCGGGCCAATGGGGGACGGTTGCCCCCCATCCGTCCCTGATACTACCTATGTAAACCAGCTGCTTTACAGTCCAATTAGGTACATAGGTACCTATACCTACCTATATGTACCTTGTATGTATCTAAACTAGAGAATCGCCTTTGAATGACATCAGACTATATAGAGAAAGTCAATCCCAAAAATTTTCCATGCAAAAATGATGGCAAAAATGGGATGTACTTTTATTGACGAGCGTCCTGCATGTAAACTTATTAACGACCGTCCCGAAAATTGGACATACACTTATTAACGACCGTCCCAAAAATGGGACTTTTTTTCTCACGTCCTACTGTAGCTAGAGTCACGAAAAAAATCAGGGAGACTTTTTGAAGGATGGGGAATTCGAATATGAATGAGATTTTGAATGAATTACGCTACATAAAGTGCCGTCAATAAAGGGTTAAGGATGTAAAAGGAGGGGACTAGGAAAAATCTACCTAAAGTCGCAAAATCTGCTAAAAATCAGACTTTCTCTAAGCAACGCAAAAAATCGATGTATATTCTGCGGCCTCTAAAAAAGTGTCTTTTTTAAATAATATTCGAAGTTTCAGATAAGAGTGTACGAAATCTATCAGGGTTACTTTTTTAAATTGCTGGCACCTGATTGATAGAAAACTAAGAGGTATTGTATTTAAAGTTGTTTTATTTTGTTATGAGCATTATAGCAAGCAAAGCAGGGGCCGATTGATTAGTGCACACAATCGTTTCGGGCATGCTAGTGTATCTAGATTTAGTCTGTTTCAAGTCAACTTACGCGTTTCCTACTGTTTTAAGCCAACCATGTCTCCAATTGTCTTCGATGTTTGCTATTTCATTCAATTGGCTTAGAAGACTGTTAGTTTACTCAACATCATTTCCCATAGCTACTGCGTAGCTAACGTGCTGCTTTTTCAATCATTTTTATATTTAAATATTTATTTTAATCTGTTGGCCGCAGAATATACATCGATTTTTTGCGTTGCTTAGAGAAAGTCTGATTTTTAGCAGATTTTGCGACTAGGTAGATTTTTCCTAGTCCCCTCCTTTTACATCCTTAATAATCCACAATTCCAAGTATATTCATCTTTTTTGTTCCATCGGAGCATTTTTCTTTGCTAGTACCCCACTTTTAATTAGTTTGATTTAAGTGCATCAGTCAGTAAACACATACAGTAACATGCCATTATAATGACAGCAGTCCAAGGACACGGAAAACAATATTGTTCTTTACATCAGCATTATCCTTTTCAAACAAGACAACCTTACATTATTTTAACAGATCAAAGTTTTTCAGCATTAACTTTACAAAAATATCAAGTGTAAGGAACACTAACGCTCAGATTTGGAAGTAAAATAAATTTGTAGTATAAACTACATTTTAACAACAAATGATTAGTGCACTGCAAACTTAACACAACTACTAGGTGTAGAGAAAACTAATGGTCAGATTCTCAATTCTGATTTTACGTAGAACATTTTGAAAAAAAATTAAGCTTCCGCAAGGCTCTAGAACAAGAGTTGAGTTAATAGGCAGAGTAAACTTTACACAACCACAGAGTTTAAAGAAAATTTCAGTCGGATTCGTAATTCCGATATTACGATCAATATTTATGAAAAAATTAAGTCTCCACAATGGCCCAAGGACAAATAAATATCAGATGTGTTAACGTAGACTCAAGCTACGTTCACATCGCTTACTTAACCCGAATCTCAAGCTAATGCGCTCACACGGGGTTCTAGCCCTTTTTAGGTCGATCACCAGCCGGCGATTCGGGGGTAAGCGACCCGGCCTATTCAAGGTAGCCCGTCCCTCTACGCACGCACTTAGTGAAACTTACTTATTTGACCCCTTTGAGATTAAGTACCTAATTAAAGTAAGTTCCCCGGAAACCTAATGAGGGCTCAAAAAGATTATTATTTTACTTGTTTTGGACCGAATTCCGGTGCTTGAAAATATTAAGGGTTCCTAAGTATAGTGTAGCACAAGGACAGAATTCAACAGCACGGAAATTCAACCGAGCCCAGCATCGTTAATTAAATAAGTAATTTTACAATATTTTTGGACAGAAAAATTGAAGCAATTAAAAAGCGACAACATGGAGGATACATGCTGCTGACCGTCGTGTTACGCTAATCGGGTAAAATCAAGCAATGTAATTAAACAAGGGCACAAAGCCCTGCCAAAGGCATACAACAACTGATGCCAATTGGCACAAAGACGAATGATAAAAAACAAAGCGTACGGCGAAAAGAAGCGTGCACACTACGCAGAAAAACTAACAGACGAGTTCTGCAGCCAAGCAGATAAAAAGGCACGTACGGAGTCTGCTCACGTACGGCGACGAAAAGGAAAAAAAGATACGCTCAGCGTGGAAGCTGGCGGAGCGAGTAGGTACCCTTTTTCCTATCCCGGATTTTGATTGAAAATATGTGTGGCAATGGAATGAAAAATATGATTATTTTTAGGGGAAGGTGGTCCCGGGCGACTCACTTAAGCGTTGCGCTTAACGGTCGTGTACGTGCGTATGGAAATTGAGCACAAGAATGTACATCTGGGGCAATCAATCGGTTTTTTTCATCTGTTTCAAAAAAACCCAAACCGATTTTTTTCCGAAAAAATTTTTTCAGTGTAAAGTTTACAAACATAAGTTTGGCACATACAAACGTACTACAATCAAAGGGCTACAATCTGGCCCAAACCGAATTTATTTACACTCCACTTTCTCTGTTCAGAAGTCGGGAGAGGTCGAATAGGATAAAAATGAAGTACTTCCTAAGGGGTGGCGAACAAAAATATGAAGTGAAGAAGTCGGGAGAGGTCGAATAGGATAAAAATAAAGTACTTTTTAAGGGGTGGCGAACAAAAATATGGACAAACACGTATTTTTCACTGTCCACCACATTGTAAACTTTAAAAATCTGAACCGAACGAATTTATTTATTGAGTGTAAATAAATTCGGTTTGGGCCAGTTTGTAGCCCTTTGATTGTAGTACATTTGTATGTGCCAAACATATGTTCCGCGAAATATTTGATATGAATTACCAATTAAATACGAAAAAACCTGTTTTTTCACCTATTTTACACCTCAGATTTCGAACTTTACACCCCCATAAACAACTCATTATTACGTTTTTTGAACGCGGTTTGTTTCGACGTGTATCCCTTAAAAGTTACTTTATATTTATCTATTTAAATTATCTTAACTCATAACCGAAAAAGTTGGCAGAGAAATCTTGGACAAAATCTGTTTTTTTACTCATCCACTAGAGTGTAAAGTTTAAACCCCTGGTACTCTGTGTTAATTGTAGAAAAGTTTGAAGGTCAGATTCGTTATTCTGACCTCACAGAGAACATTTAAAAAAATTTATCATCCACGACGCTCTGGGCGGAAAAAATTTTTTCAGTGTAAAGTTTACACCTGCACTAATAACGCAATATTGATTGTAAAGGAACAAAATAAATTTTGACGTGTAGCGCTTAAGACGAGGCAGATTTTAAAGATAGTTACCACGTTCTTTCTACTAAGTGGAGAATATGGCAGGGAAAAAAATATTTTTTGTCTCAGACTCTTTACAATAAACCGCCTCTAAATTTGAAATTATTACTTTTTAAGAAAAAATAAAAAAAGTTTCTCCTAGATTTTATAACCGTCTACCTTTTGAAACCAATCAGACTGTATAGAATGTAAAACTGAGTTAGATATGCTCTTGTACATGAAAACAGTAAAAAAAACCGTCTAATTTACACTCCTGTGCAACAACCAATGAGTGTTAAGAAATTTTAAGACCGGATTCGTAACCTACTAATTAGGGAAAACATTTTTTAAAAAAATTCATCATCCACGACGCTATGGATGGAAAAAATTTTTTCAGTGTAAAGTTTACACTTGCACTAATAACGCAATATTGATTGTAAAGAAACAAAATAAATTTTGACGTGTAGCGCTTAAGACGAGGCACATTTAAAGGGTAGTTACCACGTTTTGTCTACCAAGTGGAGAATATGGTAGGGAAAATTTTTTTTTGTCTTAGACTCTTTACAATAAACCGCCTCTAAATTCGAGAATATTACTTTTGAAAAAAATTAAAAAAAGTCACCCCTAGATTTTTTAACCGTCTACATTTTGAAACCAATCAGACTGCATAGAATGTAAAACTGAGTTAGATATGCTTGGCCACATGAAAACTGTAAAAAAAACCGTCTAATTTACACTCCTGTGCAACAACCAATGAGTGCAAAGAAATTTTAAGACCAGATTCGTAACCTACTAACTAGGGAAAACATTTCTAAAAAAATTGGCCCTCCGCAAATTATTTGAATTTTTGGTGTAAACTTTACACACTCACGACGCGCTCGGTATTGAGTGTAAACAAGAAAAAAATGGGGGCACTATGTTTTTTTATTATCTACCTTTTAAAAAAAACCGCACCTCTCAGATGTGTGCTGTCATAGCTGTGAGGGGGGGACACAAATTTCGCACTCGCTGTGAAAAACATATAAGAAAAAAGGATGGCCAAGTATATTATAGGTAGCGCTATCGCGCTACCTACGATGTATGTACGTAGAACATGATCGTAAATACTATAGCCTGCTCCATTCCAACGGAATGGGACGTTTGAGCGCAGCCGGTTTGGCGCGGCCGTTTCGGCGTGGCCGTTTTGGCGCAGCCGTTTTGGCGCAGCCGTTTTGGCGCGGCTGTTTTGGTGCAAGAGGACCAGACACGTACATTAAAGGTTTGAAACCTTTTAGTCTTAGGTAGCGCGTATAGCGCGTACCTATAATATGACTTGGGTACCCCCAACACTGGGCACCCCCTACAGCTATAACGGGACACTTCTGGAAGGTGCGGTTTTTTTAAAAGAAAGATAATAAAAAAATTCGCTGCCCGTGTCTTTTTGTTTTTTCTTGAAACTCAAAATTGACTGTGTAAAGAAGGTGTAAAGTTTTTGTGTAACGTTATAACATAGGACAAATTTTGGGACCTTTTTACTGCGGCATGTGGACAACTGAGTATTGATGACTCGAAGGATTGAACAGGATAGGATAATAGAGGGATGAATTCTTCAGATGACACTTTTTTTGTTTTTGAAATTCGCATTAGTTATCGAATGGCAGTGTAAAGAGTGCGAAAATCTGGGGGTGAAAAAGCACTTTTTGGTCGAGTTTTCAACCTGCCTATGTCCGATACTAACTCCGGTTATGAGTTTTTTTAAATGTTTTCTGACAGAAATGTAGAGCGGATCAAGGGCTACATTCTGCATATAAGCAAAGTCTTCTATGCTCTATGGTGAGTTAGATCCTGGGGTTTAAAGTTTACACTCTAGTGGATGGTGTAAAAAAACGGATTTTAACTAAGATTTCTCTGCCAAATTTTTCCGCTTATGAGTCAGTGTAAATCGAAGACAGCATTAATAAAGCGCCTCTCAGGGGCTAAACATCGCAGCAAACCGCATTTAAAAAAAACGCAATATTGAGTTATTTATGGGGGTGTAAAGTTCGAAATCAGAGGTAAAAAATGGGCGAAAAAACACGTTTTTTCCGAAGTTTGATTGATAAATCATACCAAATAATTTTTGCAACAGAATTTTGGCACACAGGAATGTACTACGATTTAAAAGCTACAAATTGTACCAAACCGAATTTCTTTAAACTCAATGGGGAGTTCGGTACGGAATTTTAAAGTTTACAGTGTTCTAAATGATGGAAAATACGTTTTTGTTGCGTTTTTTGTTCGCCACTTTCTCCGTCCAGAAGTCGGGATAAGTCTAATAGAATAAAAATAAAGTGCTTTATATCGGATGCATGTCAAAGCAAATTGTCTATACATTAATATTTAGCGAGTGTAAAGTCAAAAATTTGGAGTTTAAAATGCGTTTCTGTCTTGTTTTTTCTGCCTGCTTCTCCGGTTACGAGTCAGGGACACGTTTATCAAGTCTAGAAATGGACCAGGAACCAAATTTGATCTGCCAGTCTGGCACATATGTTTACACTCTACGGTGTTGTAAAGTAGTTTACACCAATTGTTAGTTTGCCCATAGAACATTATGTAGACTTAATTTTTTCATAAATATTAATCGTAATATCGGAACAATATCAAAATTACGAATCTGACTAAAATCTTCTTTACACTAGGTGTTTACATGAAGTTTACACTACATATGTATTTATCTTCGTTTTTGAGCATTCCAGAAACCTAATTTTTTCCTGGAGTCTAGAAGTTTTCAAAGGATCAAATGTGAGACGTCACGTAGGTGCGTTTGTTTACATCCAACAGTGATGTAAAGTAGTTTACACTCATTGTTTATATGTCCTCAGACCACTGTAGAGACATAATTTTTTCATGAATGTTGATCATAATATCCGAGTAATTTTTTACACTGCATGTTAGCCTTTGTTCTAGAGCATTGCAAAAACCGAAATTTTTTCCTGAGATATAAAAATTTACAGGGAATGAAATATATACGTCAGCTGGGCGCGCTTGCTTACACTCAGCAGTATTGCAAAGTGGTTTAAACCTAATGTTTATTGTCTTTAAAACATTATGGACTCATTTTTAAATAAATGTTGAAAGTAATATGGGAGTGTAACTGCGAGAGTTACACGTTTAGGCGAACCTGCCTTAGCAGTTCGCAATAGCCATAACATAGCCAATACTAGTAGCTATCTATGATAGTGTACTGTGGGCTATGCCTTCGGTCTTCCCATTATTTTCCCAAATTTTCAATAATAAAAAACATTTAGATACTTGTCCGGTAGCATAGAGCTAAGTGTATGATAATAGTAATTGT